>LPNX010479378.1:132070-201300 GCA_001517045.1 Pseudotsuga menziesii
AAAGATTTTTCCAAGTTCCAAATACTATAGGATATAATTTCTTGAAAAGATAAAATTGTTAAAAATAGTATGTATGTAAATTCTTTTATATTTCAAATTATGCCTATCTTTTGAGTACATGGAAAATTTTGTAGAATCCTTTCAAGTTTTATATTTTAGTATTTACATGTCTAAGAGTTCTTTAACTATGTTCAACAATGTTGGATATTGTTCAAAATGTGCTTACACTATATAAACATTGTAGTTATTTGGTTGGTACCAAATTATCAACTTGAATTCTCCTCACTTATTAGTCAGCCATTAATCTTTGATAGACTACATTTTTTTCATTGCTGTCCTCTTTGTTTACTATTCGCATAACTGACATTGTTTTAGTACCTTGAATTTTTCCAAAGTTGTGTTATTGCGCCGAGAGGCACTCTACAGCCCAGTATAGGGGAGATCTTGTAACGTTACGTAACGTTATGTAACGTTACATAACTTTATTTTTATTAATAAAAAATATTTTTTTTAATTATATGCCAAAATAAATGTCGGCCAAAAGAACAACCTAATATGGGGGAGATGTTGTAATCTTCCTACCTAACAAAACAATAAAAAGGTAAAAATTTAATGATCCGTAAAAAAAATGTGGGTCACGAAGAAACACAATATGGGGGAGATGTTGTAATGTTCCTATCTAACAAAATAATAACAAATAAAAAATTGAATTATCCTCAAAAAAATGTTGGCCTTGCACATAAACCATGTGCAAGGTCTTCTAAGCAGCCCATGGTTTTATTGTACATGGTTTAGGAGGGCCTTGCAAACGGTTTTAAAACCATGTGCAAAGCCTCCTAAACAACCCATGGTTTTATTGTACATGGTTTAGGAGGGCCTTGCATGTGGTTTAAAACCATGCATGGGAAAATGTTGTAATGTTTGTTCCTAATAAAATAAAAAATAATAATAAATATTATATGTCGCTCATAAATAATATTAAATATTAATAATAAAAATATTATATGTGAACCTTAAATAAAAAGATGTGTCTTTTGGTTTGAATCAAATCAATGGATACCTAAGAAGAGATTTGATCCCTCTCGGCGCTTGATAGAGCCTAGGATTTGGATCTACGGTGGTATTAGTAAGCAATATTAATTTATTTGTGTTATTTGTTGCAAAACTAGTTTGGCCAATTTCTTTCCTAAATGTTGTTGATTGATAAGCTTTGACAATGCTCAAAATTTTGAAGTAGACCATCAAAAACATGCTAGGGTAACCCAATAAACATCATAATATTTAATATATATGTTAAATTCATATAGTAACTTTTCTTTTCAATATGATATTCCAACCACAATGAAGCGAATTCAAACCTCAAATAAAACAGGCCATGCATGAACAAAGGCAATAGATTGGGAGCTAAACTTTCCATTGTATTTTTAGTTCTTCTTTAACTTTGTTGTTACATGAAATGTTGATGGACTATCAAGTTGATGAATGGGACATTATGGTCTATATCAACTAACTTTTGTTAGATTTTCGTAGACAATTTCAAAGGATCTTGGGTCATATTCTCAAAAGAAACATTGTCTAAAAGTATCCAATATCATTTTGAGGGCTTACCAAGGAATATACAAACCATTCCCTAATGCAACTCATCACTAAAAATTTAAAGTGTCGCTAATGGCATTAAATTGGACAATAATAGTGCTTGCATTTTGGGTCCCTAAATATCTAGTCACCTACTAGAAATTTAGCATACTTGCCGAAGACTAAACTCCAAACATATCCCACCAAAGTGTGTCAAACAACATGAAAAGATCATGTAAATTATAAAAATGTAACTCACCTTGATCGCACCGCGTGGGGGTCTTCGACCTCCCATACTAACTCTAAATATTGTGTTGAATCTATAGATATAAGATCTACACTGATAGTGTATCACTTGTCCATATGTATCTAAGATGTATGCTTTTCCTACACTTGTTTAGAAAGAACCTATATGAACATTTTTAACCACAATCTTGTCATGATTAAGACATGTGACCATGTGCCAAGTTTGCAAAGCACTTTGTGAACTGTTCATGGTACATTAGTGGACCAATTAACCAATCCACTCTATAATGTATTCATGAACTATTCATGCCAAATAGTGAACCATTGTAACATCAAGCTCGACTAGTTAGGAAGATGCTCTTACTGTGGTAATTATACACTTGAACATAGAATAATTGATCAAATTGAAGATCAAATGGAAAGGAACAAGGATTTGGAAGCGAGATTGGAATTTGAAATAGAAGAATGGAGAAACTGGCTACAAACATTGGCATGCACTGCAACATGATATTGGGTTTTGTATGTAGCTCACAGTCTATCATGGATCATCCTTGAGGTTCCATAGGTTTAGTCAAGGAAGCACTCATCAAGGTGAATTTTAGGGGAAAAATTTATCCCATGGGCTATTTTTCCTTTTTTCTTCCAAAAAACGATTTGCCAATTTACATTTTTTGAATCCTATTTGGCCCAATTTTGACATAGTAACATTTTTTCACTCTAAAAACTGTCAAATTAATATATAAACTATATAAAATCCATAAAAATTGAAATACCTTTTGAAAGACATTTCCAAATATTTTATAGTCTACATTTTAAGAATTGGTAAGATTCATTAAAGTTTATACACTTTTTAAATAAGTATGGATCCTTTAGATTTTCCTTGACACTCATAGAAGACATTTTAATTGAACATGCACAAGAGAAGCATGAAGAAGAATCAAGAAACCGAGCAACACGTGGAAAGCCAAAAATTAGTGAAAAAAAAATCGATCAATTAAACTAAAATTTTTATATGTTTTGTTGTATCCATAAACAATTCATTAAAATATATAATTGTTAAAAATATAGATTAAATATAAATAATATTAAGAATTTATGAACAATTTTTTTAATCCCAGTAAACATATTATATTTATTTATTATATCTATTTATTAACCATATTTTTTATATATCAATAAAATGCTATATATATCATGGTTTAAAAACCGTTTATAAACACTATGAATATATGTCAACCGGATCAGAGATCTCCATCTATCGCTATACATACCAACTCACCTATCAAAAGATATTCTCAGGTATGTTTGGCATCGGCTTTTTCTTACTCCTCTGTTGGTTTTTAAAAAAATGCTTGTTCCCTATTTGATGATGCTTCGTACTTGGATTTGGCATTGTTGGAGTCTATGGATGTAAACCGAGGTATTCCTAGATCCTCAGCCATTCCCCATCCTTTAGATAGCTCCTCTCCTGGTTCCTGTTTTCCTTTGGGCGATTCCATGACTAATCGTACCCCTTTGTCTCCTGTGGATGATATTCGAGGAACTCCTTTGTCTTCAATTGCTCCTTTTCCATTGGATAGTCCTTCTCTACGATCTTGTCTTCCTTTGTGTGAATCAGATGTCCAACCTTTTTCTCCTATTGAGGATCCTAAGGAAGCCCCTTCTCAGGATTCTAGTGCTGCTCCAATGATTTCTCCTCCTATACCATCTCTTCCACCGAAAACTGTTCCTCCTCTTTTCACTGAAGCAGATTTCCATCATCTTAGCATGTCTAGTCCTACGCCCTTGGTTTCTTCTCCTCACAGCCCAATGTCATCTCTGTCTTTTACCGACCCCTCCCTTCAAAAATCTCTGAGCATTTTTTCTGATATGACTCCTCTCTCCCCCTCGGTTCTTCCTCTCGATTCCATCCGTTTTGAGAACGTCACTATTAGGAGGAAAAAAAAAAGATCCCCTCTCGATGCGGTGGACGTTGTCCAGGCCCCTTATACTCCACTTTCTACCAGCCTTAAAGTTGCGGCTCATAAGCCTTCCTCTCCACCTTAAAGGGTCCTTAGAGCATTGACCCCTCAGCAGATTGACTCCTAATGCGTATACTCACCTTGAATGTTCGTGGTTTAGGGAGTTTATCCAAGCAAAAAAACCTCTATCATCTGTTTGTTTCGCTGTCACCGGATGTAGTTCTTTTCCGAGAAACAATGACCAGTTCTTAACCTGCATTATTTGCATTTTCTAAGCTATGTTCTGGTTGGGAGTTTTGTGCTCTAAATTCGAATGGTATTTCAGGGGGAATTCTTTCTGGATGGAACCCAAAACTCCTCAAATGTAAATCCTATCATACTGTTGCTGGTATATTGCTAAAATATTTGATTCGTGGCTCTCCTTTCGAGTTTTCTATTTTAAATTGCTATGGCCCTTATCACAACCGTGATTCTTTCTAGAGTACTGTAGCTTCTGGTGGCCTTCTTTCATTGCCAAACCTTATTTTGGCTGGTGACTTGAACCTAACTTTGAATGCCTCGGATATTTGGGGCTCTAGAGCTTAGCTTGATCCGTTGGGATCTTTTTTCACCAAGATTTTCTCTGATCATCATTTAGTGGATGCAGCCCCCTCCTGTGCTGGCCCTACTTGGAGGAATGGTAGCATAGGGAAAGATGGTATCTCGAAAATGCTTGATCGTTTTCTGATTTCGGATCAGCTTATTAGCTCTCTCCCCAGGTATCGCGTTTGGGCCCATAGAAGTGGGATTTCTGATCACTTCCCTATTTTATTTGATTGGTTGGATAATCATAGAGCTTGTGCCTATCCTTTCAAGTTTAACCAATCATGGTTAGAAAATGAGGATTTTGTCCAAATGATTCTTACCGAATGGCCTCTTATTCATTCGGATAACCCGATGGATGCTATGTATGACCTCTCTTTCAAACTACGTGTCCTAAAAGAAAAATTCAAATCATGGACTAAAATTGAATCTCTAAAGATGAAGGATAAGTAAGTTTTTTTGGAAGAAGAGATTAGTTCTCTTCTATCATCTTCTCAATCAGCAATTTTAAATGAAGAACAGCAACTGAGACTAAAATCTCTTAAAACTGATCTAGAAAATTTGTTAGATCATGAGCTTTATTTTGCAAGACTTCAAAGTAGGGTTACATGGGCCCTTAAAGGAGATGCCAATACTAAGTATTTTCATGTGGTGGCCTTGACTAGGAAAAATCATAACGCCATCTGGAGCTTACAAGATGATGGGGGTGTTTGGGTTTCAGATGATCATAGTATCAAAACCCTTGGGACCAGTTACTTTAAGTCTATATTTGAAGATGATCACTTGACAAACCTTGCTGCTCAACTTAAAGTTTTACGTCTTTTTCCTTCCTATATCAGTGCTGGGGAGAATGAGGCCTTCACTAGTTCTGTTACTATTTCAGAAGTGGAGAGGGCCCTAAAAACTTTTAAAAGAGATAAGGCGCCAGGTCCGGATGGATGGCCTATTGAGTTCTACTTGGATTTTTTGATATTCTGGATCCTCTCCTTGTCAATATGGTGGAAACCTCTCGGATTTTGGGTAGAGTGACTCCTGCCCTTAACTCTACTTTTTTAGCTCTCATTCCTAAAGTTGATATGCCTGTCACGTTTACTGACTTTTGCCCCATTTCTCTATGTAATCTTTGTTATAAATTGATCTCTAAGATTGTGGCCCTGAGACTTAAGCCCTTCTTGGACTCATCTATTTCTCCTCAACAATTTGGCTTCCTCAAGAACCGCCAGATTCTAGAGCCCATAGCCATAACTCAGGAAGTTTTACATACAGTCAAAACCAACAAGAAATGTGCACTTATCCTTAAGTTGGACTTGTCAAAAGAATTTGACAGGGTAAATTGGACTTTTATCCGTCTTATTCTCATTCGGATAGGGGTTCCTCTTGTTGGGGTGAATTGGATAATGGGTTGTATCTCTTCTACCAATTTTGTTGTTCTTGTGAATGGTTCTCCATCAACCTTTTTTCCGGCCTCTCGTGGCATCAGGAAGGGTTGTCCATTGTCACCCTTGTTGTTCATTCTGGTTATATAAGGTCTCATTCTATTGATTGAAGATGCCAAAAGAAATGGTAAAGTTAAAGGGATCAAGATTTCGACTAAACTCTTCCTCACTCATTCACTTTTTGTAGATGATGTGATTATATTTGGTCTGGGTTCTTTTGATGAATGGATGGCTTTTAAGGTCATCTTGGATATATTTTGTGAGGCCTCTGGCATGAGTATAAATATGAATAAATCTTGTTTTCTTCATACTGGTTTGGATGGCACCCTTCTCCGAAGAATTGCTGATATCCTCCCTTACAGATTTGATGACATTAATAAGAGTTTTGTATATATGGGATACTTCCTCAAGCCTTCAGGTTATCTGGTTAAGGACTGGTTCTAGCTTATCTCTAAATTCGAGAAGAGAATCTCTCATTGGACAAATCGGCTCCTGTCTCTTGGTGGACATTTGGTCCTCATACGATCTATTTTGTCTAGTATTCCTGTGTACTGGTTGGCTCTTTTTCCGATCCCCACCTATATCTTAGATAAGCTCAGAAATTTGATATTTGCTTTTCTTTGGGGCTCCTCTTCAAGGAAAAAGAAATTCCATCTTGTGGACTGACATCTTCTAGCACGTCCTACTCTTCTTGGTGGCAGGGGAATAAAGCATTTGCCCAGCTTCAGTCTTTCCTTGAGAATGAAAAGTTTTTGGATGGCTCTTAACAGCAATGGCATATGGCATAATCTCATCGCTGTCAAATATATGAAAAACTTGCCATTGCATTCATGGCTCAGGGAAAAAAGATTCAAAGTCTGGAATGCATCCTTAATTTGGAGAGGTTTTCTCTCCACATTACCGTGGATTGGTAAAGGTCTTCTCTGGCATGTTGGTAATGGCGACTCTATTCGTATTGGAGCGGATCATGTTGTTGGTATGGGCTCCTCTTTTATATTGCCGAGAGATCTGAGATTGTACTTGGAGGACTTCAGGATTGTCTCCTTAGCCCAAGCAAGAAATTACACTCCTGCTGCTATGGGCTATTGGTTCTCGGCAGATGAGTTAGATCTCTGTGGAGACTGGAAAAATCTATGGGATAATTTCATTAGAGGGCTGGAATATGGCAGAATTCGTCTTTCAGACCAATGTGATACTCTTCTTTGGTCTCAAAATAACTATGTGGTGCCTCTGACTACTGAGAAAGGTTATGATTGTATTCTTAATGACTGTGGTATAGACTTCCATGATCCAGTTCTGGACTATCTGTGGACTGTTAACTTACCTCTGAAAATTGCTTGCTTTATATGGCTCGTGGTTAATGGCAGGATATTAACATGGGACCAGCTTTAGTGTAGGGGATTTCATGGCCCAAGCAGATGTGTGTTGTGTGAAAGAAATGAAGAGGATATTTACCATCTATTTATGGCTTGTCCCTTCACGGTGTGTATCCGAGCTCATTTCAAGGCCAAGTATAGGCTCTCCTTTCCTCCCCTTAATTCAATCACGTCCCATCTGGCTCAGTGGTTCAAATCAGTGGTGCGTTCAGCTCCTTATAAACACCTGCCTTTATTTATCTTCTGGGGTATTTGGCTCATTCGGAATCTCTGTCTGTTCGAAAACAGGAAACCTGCTCTCTTTGCTGTTATCTCCAGGATTGAAGGATTATTAAATGCTTGTCCAGTTCCATCGAAAATTAAAAAAATTAGGAGTATTAGGTCTATTCCGGTGAAGGTCTTTCCTTGTGGATTTTTTGATGGGGTTGCTGTAAAGAATAAAGGTGGCTCTGGTTTTGTAATACTTCTTAGTGATTCTCATTATTTCAGCTTCTCTTTGGGAGTTGGTTGCAGCAAGAACGCTAGAGCAGAATTATTGGCACTTTGGGCAGTTCTGAAGGTGAGCTTGATGATGGGTCTTCCCATGCATTTGATCTATGGCAACTCTATGGTGATTATATCTTGGTTGAACAGACTCTCTACACTTGATGTTCCTTCATTGATGCACTGGTGTATTGATATTAGAAATATGCTTCAATTGGCCCCTACGTTGATTTTCAAACACATATTCCGTGAGCATAACTTGCTGGCAGATGGTCTCTCTAAACAGGCCCTCATTTTGGATATGGGATATGGTTTCTTCACGGAAACTTTGGATGCAATGGTCATAAATCAAGGCCATTTTGTTCTTTTTTAGTGCTACTGAGCCTTATTGTTTTTTCAGCATGTCTTTCAGCATCTGATTGATCATCTTTTTCTGTTCTGTATGAGACCTTTCTGCTAGTAAGTTTTGCTCAAGAATGTCTGTTTGACAATCACCTTCAATCTTTCTCAGTATATTCTGACCTGATATATCAGGGATGATGAGAAAACTCTGCTATGATCAGACTTTTTGTCTTTTTTCTGATTGGCATAGTCAGCTTTGATTCAACTTTATGTTTATGTGATATAGTCATAAGTTGTTATATGTAAACGATGTCTTTTGATTCCTATTAATAACAAACAGTGGTATTTTTTCCTCTGAAAAAAAAACATATTGTTTAAACGAATATTTGGCACCCTATCATCCACCGATGCTGGCGCCCTATCATCCACCGCCTTAAAAGCATTAATGATAGCCCACAATTATAATAATAGACTCTAACTCTCTAGCAGTCGAGGTTAAGTGGTAGGCTTTTAATTTTAGACTTAACATGGCAAAAACCATATCAACTCAAAGCTTAATTTGCCACCGTTTCCTTTCATAACAATCAAATGTATACAAGTTTTCTTCGAAGAAATCATCTTTCGAAAATATATTTGAATACAATATTTAGTACTCGTAAAAATAATGGGTATGTTATTGCTGGCCTCGGTCCTTGTGAGTCTTACACGTGCTTGTTCACATGTCCATTAAAGCGGGAGCAAATAATGGTACCGGCTCCGTCTAGAGACTTAATACATACATAACTTATAAGAAAACTTGATATAGATATTTACATAGCCTTCAATACATTAATAAAAGAGAAACAACAGGCAGAAATACTAAAAGAGAAACAACAGGCCGAAATACTTTAGGAATATATTAAATAGTTTTTTTCCTAAATAGTTTTTTTTGTTTGTCTTGACATGTTTTTTAGAAAATAATAAAATATTATTAAAAATAACATGTTTGTTTTAAATTAAATTTAAAAATATATTAGTTAAAATTAAATTAAAATTAGTTAAAACTATATATAATCATAAATATTCTATTACATATTTTATTAATATTTTTATTTAAAAAAAAATTAAACCTTTAACACTCAATAAATCTTTTTTAAATAAATATATGTAGTGGTTCCATATGTATTTGGGAAACCGCTTATTTATATTGATCATAACAAGCTGTATGTAATGAACTTTCTATCCGGTACAGATACCACTTTAAATATATACAAATGACAAGTTCGCTTCCTGTTTTTTTATTGAAAAATAAGAATGGAATATTACTGTTGTGAAATATTTGGCATCCAATGTACTGCGACTTCCACATCAATTATTTCTCCTTTACTTTGAGCTTCGGTTAAATTACAGAGTGCTGAAACTAACTTGAGTACACGAGAAACATGGTCAGGCTGTCCAACTTTATTTCATCGTCTATTAATAAACAGAAAAGATTATGAGAATGCCAAATAATGAACAACAGCATTACCAGGCGAGTGAACCCACGCAGGCATTGTCGCCGATGGTACGCAGCGGAAAATATTACACTGTTGTCAGAATCCCCTTACAGTAAGTACAGCTTTCGGCTTTGCCAAAATAGTAAGACATACTACAAATTTATGGTCATATAGGATGATTGGAAGATTGCACGGATAGTTCGATGCTTTGCTGCAGGGAGATGATGTGAGTAAAATATTCAAAATAAAATTATTCTATGGCATAAAATCGCTTAATTTTAAATTCTACACAAAACTTTTAAAATATCAAAATTCTATTTTTAAAATAAAATCTATAACTGCACAGTGAGAAAAATATTTCTTTTAATTAAAATGAATCTAAATCATAAGATTATAAACATGACCAAAGTAACTATATTGTTTATCAACTTAAAAATCGGATAAGAATCATTAAATACCATATCAGCGACTGGTAATGAAAATAATAGCTGAAAATATCAATTCACTTAATTGCTATAGTTGTAAGTAAAGATAATTTGTGGAAATAACAATTTAGAGAAGAAGCTTGTTGAGCGTGAGGGGCTGGCAGAAGAATAAAGAGCACATACCCCTAAGTTGCAGAGTCTCTGCAAGTGAGCGTATGTGCCCTCTATCTTCTGTCAACATCATAATCAATCAGCCTCTTCTGCTTTGATTTCCACAGTTGGTGCTCAGATACCCTCTAATTATTTAACCTGAAAATATACACACAAAGATCAGATAATAGTCCTGTAATATACACCTACTTTATAAGTCGAAGCAGCGCCAAGCGATTATGCAGAAATAGATCGATCGCTGCTTCTCAATCTTCTGTCGTTGTATCACCAAGCGGCCTATACGATCTATATATATAATATATATGGACCATGGACCTCTCTCCCTTCTTTCAGCACTCCTCTAGAGATGATTTGATGGAGAATCATCTTCTTCTGGTGCTGCTAACTTATCTTTGGTTCCCGATTTCCAATATATCTTTTTTCCAACACAATTAAACAGACAGGACTATTCAAATTATGTAGACTTCATTTGAATCCGATACAAGGGGCATTCAAGCTGATTAGGGTGAGTTTGAAATTGTATTAGTGAAATCTATACTTAAAACCGCGATTTTACTCATTTGGTTGGATTAACAATTCATTTGCTTGCAAGATAATTTTTTTTTATATCTTTGTTATGTTTAGAAAAAAATAGGTTAAAAAATATACATTTTAAATATTCTAAACATTTTTTTTAAATCATGAAAAAATAACTTTTCTAAGAGTATATCCAAAGGTTTACAAATCAGATATATCAATAATTTGCGATTTTAGCTAAAGCTAAAAAGTCTCAAATCCCATCAAGATGGACCTAGATCACGTACCGAAACCTTCTCACGAAAGCCAATAACAATTCTACCCAACCAGTTTTGAACATGTGAACTCCATTTTCTCTTACAAATTTCGATATCCGGCCGCGAACAATACAACTCGTAATTTGTGAAAGACTTTCCTTATTTTCAATAAAAATGATTAAAGCAAATGAACCTATCAAAATTTCTGGTTGGAAGGGAAAGACATGATGATGATTACATTGTGTAGGAAAACGGCGCGTATGACCGGACGCGCACGTAAAACAATATGTTGGGGGAATGGAAATGACGAGTCCACGTCCAATTGGAGTTGATGCCGTATGTCACGAACAGCTTATCTGGAGGGAACACAAGAGCCGCATTCGCAATCTCGTCACGTTCAGAGAAGAGTTCGAATTGGGTAAAATGAGATAGATAAGCGCGGGAAACCGACACAATAGAATCTGCAATGAATAAGGCATCGCCTGAAATGAAAGGATCAGCACTCCGTTGTCGCTGCTGCCACTGGGGGCAGTGGGGAGATATTACAGCTGGAAAAACGCCAATGATGGTCCTCGTCGGTTTGAGGAGGGGCTTAACACGTGGTAATATCTCGTATGCACAAATCAAGTCCTGACTCATAACCATTCTCCATGCGAGTCCATGGTTGCCTATTCCATTTCCAAGTCCCACACCTAGGGATTTTTGGATATTTTTCTGCCATAAGAGTTTTCTCTTTAGCTTTGTTAGAAATAATTTCTCACCATATAACAAAAAAACAAATACGTTGTTGAGAGATGAATTATTGGAACTTCATGACAATAAGATGGGCCTATTTGCCTTTTTTTTATATAATAAAAAATATTATATTATTAAGAAAAATTATATATATATATATATATATATATTGAAAACTCTTTTATTTAAAAGTGGTGCAAAGTTATACATTATACAGCTATTAATATCAATCTATATTTGAGGCAATATCCCCCCTCCAAAAATTATTACAATGTTTGTCTAAGAGATTCATATAAGAGATTTCCATTGTACGAGATTCGTTATTTGGACTTGTAACATCCTCATACCCTATAATGCAGAGAACCCTTGTTCTCTTTTTGAAACATAGAACATGGACATTGACACCCTTTTCGACCTTCATTCTCAGACTTAGAAATCGTTCTGCCCTTGACAGATCCATTTTGCGACCGAAAACACCATTTTTCACACAAGACTTATCATTTCTACATTCCTTCCTCTGCACTCTCCTTTCCTCCTTTTCGCTGCAGAATCCAGGAATCGGGAGCACAAAACATGACAGAAACATTAACCTTCTGCCCTTCCTCTTTTCCTCCTTTCCGCCTAGAACTCGGAAATCAAAGAATCAATGTTCGAGGGAATCTTTTAACCACCTTTCTGCCTTCTACCTGGAACTCGAAAATTGGAGAATCAATGTTCGATGGAATCCTTTGACCACCTTTCCGCCTTCCACCCAGAACTCGGAAATCAGAGAACTTAACTTTCAGCCTTAGCCATTTTCTGCACTTCGAACTTCTGCTTTCAGACCTCGGACTTCGGAAATAAGAAAGTTAACTTTTTCCTTAGAACTTTTGACCATTCTTCCGCTTCCTGCCTTTTGCCCTTCCGCAGGCAGATCTTGGGGTGCGAAAACCTACATTTTTCCCTGTTCCAACTGCTTTCTTTCGATTTCTGCCTTCTTCCTTCTCCAGGAGGATTTCAAGGGGTGGAAACGCTAAGTCAAAGGAATTCTGACTCTGTAATAGGATTCTAGCCTCCATGAACTTAGGCAAAATGCATTCGAACATACAAGGAAAATATAGATGCAAATGCATGAACATTCATCAATAGTTACTCTACTAAAACATTAACAAGCATTCATCACATTCATAAGCATTCTACATAACCAGTATAGTCATTCATAAGAAAATACATTGCATAAACAAGAATAACAAAGAATACTTATATTGGTCGATGGAGTTGTCTTGCAGCTAGGTATGTGGTTGCAACGTTCCACCAAACCATAGGCCAGTTGTGTTCATCAATATCTCAACACAACTACCGCCACCGAGCTGGGCATGATTTCCACAAGGAACTAGGGAACAACAGACTCACACACAACCAGATTATAACACAATCAAGAAAACCTTCAGTTGGGTTCATCAGACTATCCATTCAAGCCAACAAAATGTTGTGTTTATCAGGCTGCAGGCGTACAAGCCAAACATTTCTAGGTTTATCAGGCTTACTCAGCCAAGCCAGCATACAGTTGGTTTTATTAGACCGTTCACAGTCAAGGCAACTTGTACAATAAGGACCAGCCAAGGAGTACTCACCAAGCCAAAATGCACAACAAGACACAACCAAGCCAACTACCAATTGGATTATCAGGCTACTCAGCCAAGCCAATATACAATTGGGTTTATCACACTGTTCACAGTCAAGCTAATCTATCTTTGGGTTTATCAGGTTCCTAAGGCAGTTGACATGAAGAACTACTAAGCTAGTGAGCTCATCCACAGAGCTAAGGACACCTTCACAAGAGCTATCTTTCCTGGCATCCATGTTGCCTCCACACCCAACACAAGGAAGTTTCCCCTTCTCTCCTCCACAGTCCCTCGGGCTACACCTTCCCTTCCAATTCTCTTCAATATGTGGAGAGCACATTCATCGGCCACTCTTATCTTATTGTGAGGTTATTCATCGGCCGCAAGTTTACTCAGACACATAATCAGACTGTCATGGTTCGCTCTGCCTAAGGCATTAACTACCTCGACCAGCTTCTAGAAGAAATGAATGATTGAGGGCAAAGGACAAAAGGTAGTTGAGGGTTCATAGTTTCCCCCATTGACATATGGTCTCCCCCTATTGGCTCAAGGGGTTTGACTCAATCCCATCCCCATTCCTTGTGAAATCATGCCCCCATCTCTTTCATGTTGTAGTCCCATAGCTAGATGTGGTATTGTTATTAGATTGTGTATTTACATGGTATTCAAAATGCTATGTGCTTGACCAACATAATGAACCATAGGCACCAACCTTGATCACTTATACATAAAAACACCAATCAATGGCAGGGCCTTGGCCTTGATCTATTTTCCATCATTTTCATACAATATATACATCATGTACAATTTTAATACCATAGGGTCAAAACCAGGGTGTTACATTCCCTCTCCCTTATAATAGCATGGTCCTCAATGCTTTAAAAAATTGAAAAAAATGCTACACTAGCACCACCCTCAATGCTCTGCAAAATTGAATAAAAATGGATATGCCAATCACATGGCATCCTTCAGCTCCCATGTAGCCTCATCAGGATGGTATTTCTCCCATTGGACCTTTACCTATCTGATGGCTCAATTCCGAAGCACTATGACCTTCCTGTCAAGGATCTGCAATGACTCAGTTTGGAACTCTCTCTCAGATTCCACCTGAATCACATCCCAATTTATCACATGGTTAGGATCATGTACATATTTCTTAAGCAAAGAAACATGAAAAACATTATGAGCTGTAGTGCTAGCAGGCAATGCAATTCTATATGCAACTGGCCCTATTCTTTCAAGCACTTCAAAGGGCCCACAATATCTAGGTGATAGCTTGGCACAATTTCCAAGCTTCAAGGAACTCTTCCTTTCCCTCACTCTAAGATAAACATGATCCCAAACATTGAACTCTCTATGCACCCTATGCTTGTATGCATAGTTTTTCTGTCTATCTTGGGCTTCCTTCAAATCCTGCTTGATCTTTGCCACCTCTTGCCCCATTTCCTTAAGAAAATATAGACCAAGCACAATCATGTTCACTGAATTATCCCAAGTCACATGTGTCCTACACCTTCTTCCATACAAAGATTCATATTGTCATGTCCCCTCCCATCCACCAAAGAAGGAACGTGACCATGGTGCTGCTAATCCAAGCATTCTAGCCCCATGAATGTAAATATAAAAATGCATTGACATAAAACATACACAGATGCATACAATTGCAATTATACAATGGAAGCAATTCATCAATTCAACACATTAGACATGTTCATCATATTTCATTATGAAAATACAAATGCGGAGATAAAATAGACAAGAGATACTTATCTTAAAATAAGCTTGTCCTACAACTAGCTAGGTCGTTGCAACATTCCACCCAACCATAGGCCAATGTGCTCATCAATCTATTGGCAGCACTGCCACCCCCAAGTTGGGCATGATTCCCACAAGGAATAAGGGAACACTAGAATACTCACAAATAGCCAAGGATATAACAAGAACTCAGCTAAGCCAACACTGTTGGGTTTATCAGGATACAAAGGAGCTAGATAGGATGACTACTAAGCTAGTGAGCTCAACCACATAGCTATGGACACCTGTACATGATCTATCCTAGCTTCTAAAACATCTACACACCCAACACAAGGAGAATCCCCTTCTCTGCTACATAGTCCCTTAGGCTATGCCTTCCCTTCCAATTCTATTCAAGGTGTGCAAAGAAGAAAACCAACCCCTTAGATCTATCTGTGAGGTTCCTTCTCACACTAGTTTTATCAATCTAGTTCAGACCCCATTTCCACTCCCAAACCAGTTTAGAGACCAAACAAATATGTACACACGGCAATTACAGTTATGGGATTGAAGGAAAACATCATAAAGGCCAAAATCGGGAATGGAAATTGAGTAAAACAGCTCAACATGTGCAATTCGATTTCTACAGTAGTTTATGGCCCTAACGTGGATAAAATGAACTCAACAACACCCAAAAATCGTGAGTCTCTTCTCCCACTTGTTGTGCAACCCAAAAACATTTTTCCCAGCCGAGTAATGAGGAAAAACCCACAAAAATGCCCAGCAGAGATCCCAGCCACTGACTGTTAGCAAAACAACTTCCCAGCCAGGGAGAAAAACACAAGAAACTGCAAAAACGTGAATGGGTGAGTGCAAGCTAATGAGGGTCACTTTTGGCACGTTAGATGCAATAGAAAACTGAAAAATCAAGCATCTCTCAACTTAATTGTATTTTTTGAGATACTTACACAAAATATTTTGCTTTGAGTAAAAAAAATTAAATGTAGGAGATTGAATCCCGTTTCCGAATATATAAGGTTTATGTATTGAAAATTTTTATAACTATGTCAAGTTTCATTTTTTCTAATAGACACTTTTTTATTTTTTAGGCAAATGATAAGGTATATGTTTTTGTGTGCAGCCTTTGAGGGCCTAAATGATGCTTTCGGGATACAAAAATTTGCAGGCATGTAGAGAACATATAGCACTAGTGTAATGCTATTTTTCGAAAATAAAATTAGTAATTTTTATTTATTTTTATAATTATCTAAGTGATCATTCCTCGAAAATGGTACGTCTTTTGTGGGTGCAACCTTTGAAGGTCTTAATGAAATAATCATGAAATGGGTTTTTCATAGAATGTATACGTCAGAGTCTTATAGTGCACCATATAATTTATTTTTAAAATGATTACTAATGGAAAAAACACTAACAACATGTTTTTTGACTTCAGGATTTAGGACACAATAGAAATTGGAAAAAAAGGAAAATATAATATTTTTTAATAAAAATTGCATATTTAGAATCTGCGGAAAAAAATGCTATTTATGTTTAAGATTTCCTCAAAAATGATTTTGTGTAGCATACTGTAACGTGTGCGTAAACATCAACTTCTTCAGAAATTGGAAGAAATACCCAATTAGCTATGTTTTATCATATACCATAGCAAAGGTTTGGAATTACCGAAGCAAATTCCAAACCATACACATAGGACTATTGGTGACATGCGAGTAAGTGAATTGGCATGTTTAAATTCAAATTACATTTTCCGCCCTTATAGAATTAGAAATCGTGTGCGCATTATAGAACTACAAAACACACACGCGTTATAGAACTACAAAACATGTGCGTGTTATAGAACTACAAAATGCGCACACGTTATGTAGTTCTATAACGCACATGCGTTTTGTAGAGCAAAAAATATAGCACTATATGCAATATATCAAATGTATGGATAATAGTTTAGAGGGGGTGTGGAAGGGTTAAGGGCTTAGCAGGATGTTGTAAGTTCAGGTGGGGATGGTTAATAGTTGAGAGGCGGTGGGGAAGGGTCAAGGGCCTAGGAAGATGTTGGAAGTTCAAGTGGGGATGGTTAATACTTGAGAGGGGATGGAGAAGGGTCAAGGGCCTATGAGGATGTTGTAAGTTCGAGTGAGTATGGTTAATAGTTGAGAGGGGGTCGGGAAGGGTCAAGATCCTAGGAGGATGTTGTAAATTCTAGTGGATAAAGATGAATGGAATGAGAACATTATGGGTTACAATGGTGAAGGGGAGTGGGGATTGAGAGAATTATTAGGAATAGAAGAGGTGTTGAAGACGTATAGGGTTAGAAGCAGTACATGAGACTTTAGTGATGAAGGGGGATAAGGTGGAGGGGAGGAAGTGGGTGATGGTTTGATGAGAGAGAGGAATGGTGAATGAAAAGGTGGATATGGAGTATTAGAGGAGGAATAGGATGTGTTGGAGGAGAGAGGCGATGGAGGGGGAAATTGAAGAGATGGGAATGAGATGCAATAAAATAGAGAATAGGGTTCATACTGAGGTAGAGGGTTGAACAAAAGGGATAATTTGAAAACATAGAGGAAGGAAGTATAAGAGAGAGAGAGAGAGAGAGAGAAAGAGAGAGAGAGAGAGAGAATGTTGTGGAGGGAGTGTGAGAGAGAATAAGATAGAGAGGGAGGAGGGTGTGTGAGGGAGGGATGGAGATAGAGTGAAAGAAAGAGATGATTAGGGAGTGATAGAGTATGTGTGTGAGGAAGGGGCAGGGGGATAGACACAAGGAGAGAAAGGTGGAAGGTTCACACACACACACACACACACACATAGATGGTGTCCAAGACATAGGGTGGAGGGTTGGGAAATGGAGAGAGGAGGAGTTTGTGAAAGAGAGAAACATGGAGTGGGAGGGTGAAAATATATAGGGAGGGAGGAATACAAGTAGAGAGTGAGAGAGAGAGAGGATAGGTATATGAATAATTCCATAGAGGTCTAGTAGTTAAGGGAGAAGGGAGGGAGATATTGATAAAGGGAGGTAAATAGAAGGTGGAGAGAGAGGGAGAGACATAGGAAGTTTGTGAGAGAAGGGGACACACACACATGCACACAGATTATGTGGGAGAGAGGGGGATGGGTGAGTGACAAAGGGAGAGGGGGAGGGGTGAGAGAGAGAGAGAGAGAGAGAGAGAGAGAGAGAGAGAGATTTTGTGGGAGAGAGGGAGTGAGGGGTGAGCAATAAAGAGGAAGGGGGGGTGAATGATATAGAGATTGATATAGATGGAGGGATAGTGAGGGAGGTATATAGAAGGTGAAGAGATTCTATGAGAGAGGTGGGTTGAGGGATTGTCACACACACAAATATATAGAGAGAGAGAAGGGGAAGGGACACACACACACACACACAAAGAGAGAGAGAGAGAGAGAGGGTGAGCAATAGAGAGTGTGATGTAGGGAGGGATAGTGAGGGAGGTATAAATAATGTGGAGAGAGGTTTTGAGAGATAGGGAGTGAGAGTGGGGCACACATGCATAAATATAGAGAGAGAGATGGAGGTTGTTAGAGAGAGAAGGGGGAAAGACACACACATATACACATAGAGATAGAGAGAGATGGAAATACAAAGTTAGGGAGGGCCAGTGAGTAAGGCATATAGGGATAGTGAGTATGGCACATGTGTAGCCATAGATGCTAGAAATATTATTTAGGGATCGAGTCTTGTATTTCCTCCCTTGGACACATTGAGGCCTTAATACCCATATCTAATGCTCAAAACCTCTTAAATGCATGTGCATATTTTCTTGGAGGCTAAGTATACATTCAGTAGGTCATCTATGGTGCTTCAAGGAATTGATCATTAACATGGGTGCCTCAAATAATCCATATGTCATAAGTAATGAGCATATTCCCTCAAACATGTCTCAGAGGTCCCATACCTGCTACTCAAAACCACCTAATTCTACTAACATCCATATTCATAGTCCAAATATACCTATGAGATGGCATGTGTAATTTTTTAAGGAATCCTTCCTATCCCTAGATGCATAGAAGCTTTAGTTAGGGCATGAGGCCATAGTTTCCTCCCATGACTATGTCCATGGCCTTGAGATGCATACTTAGTGCTAAACAAATGATGATGGCATGCATATCCCAATTAATATTCAAATCATTGAATTTCAATGTCTTGTGTGGTGGTTGGAGGCATCAGTTTTGGCCCTAAATGGTTAACAACTTCCTTTAAGGCATAAGGACTAAGTGTTCCCCCCCACCCATGTGAAGGGGCCTAATATATGTACTTATTGCTAAAAAATTTCTAATGGCACTAGCATCCCCATTTCATGGTAAATGAAACCATTGAAGGATCTATTGAGGTCGTTCAACACATCACTCTTGTCTCTAGATGGATAGAAGCATCTTCTAGGCACTAAGGACTAGGTTTCCTCCCTTATTATGTCTAAGGTAATAAGACACACACATAGTATTAGAAACCCCTAATGGTTCCCATATCCCCATTCATAAAAAACTATCAACATTAGAGGTCATCTATAGTGATTGAAGGTTTCGTTCATGGACCTTGAGCCCTAAAAGTTGGTTTATAGCCTAAAATTAAAGTGTTATGTACCAACCATGATTAACACCTTATCCTCCATATCCAATGCTAAAAAATCCTAATCATGGCCATATCCCAACTTAAAGGTTGTGGATACCCTTAAGATATCATGTGTGTTTGTTTGGGGTGTTGTTCTTGGCCCTATATGTCTATAGGATTCCTTTAGGGCCTAAGGACTATGTTTCCTCCATCAACCATGTCTAGGAATATGTTTCTACTGCTAAGAGAATTCTAATGTACTGCATATTCTCTCTTAGATGACAAATATCACATGTGAAGGTCTTATGTGCAGGTTCGATGCCTTGTTCATGGACCTCTAGCCCTAAAATCCACCTTTAGGACATAAGTCTTAAGTTTCCTCCCTCAAGCATGGTCAAGGGACTATAACTATACTTAGTTCTTAAAACCTCCTGATGGTTTCCATATTACAACACAAAGAAAAAATATGCTATTGGAAGGTTAGGCATGGTTGTTTGATATGTTTTTCTTGATGATGCTAAAATATTACTATAAGTCCTAAGTCTTGATTTTGCAAACTATTGTTTTTATTCATTTCCCTAGCCATGCACTAAAACCATTTTTTGTGGTTATCCATAACGCGTGCACTTTTTGCTTCTCCAAAACATGTGCACGTTTTGCTTCTCGAAAATGCATGCATGTTTTTCTTTTCCATAACGCGTACACGTTTTGCTTCTCCATAACACGTACGTGTTTTTATT
Organism: Pseudotsuga menziesii; assembly: GCA_001517045.1. Classification (NCBI taxonomy): domain Eukaryota; kingdom Viridiplantae; phylum Streptophyta; class Pinopsida; order Pinales; family Pinaceae; genus Pseudotsuga; species Pseudotsuga menziesii. The sequence continues at coordinate 152,311 of LPNX010479378.1, forward strand.
AGCCTAACCTACATGTCATATGACATGTCAGGCTCGAGCTTAACCAAACCAAGCATTACATAACTCGAGTACATTGTGTTTTTATACATCATGATCGTGTTTGCTAAAAGTAGCATTGCATCTAAAAGGTCCCTCAACTTCTTGCACACACCCAAATGAGAGTGGCTAGCAGCTCCAAAAACGTGGGGAAGACAAAAAAACGTGGATGCATGAGGGAATGGGAAACATCTTTGGGAAATAACTTGCCCCATAATTCAAAATCATGTTTCCAAAAAACTAATGGCTTCTCAAATTTGAATTTTGGAATGCCATACCTTGCACATCCCATTCAATAACCAACTCGACCAATTTCTGGCAGTAATAAATGATTGGGTGAATAAGATAAGAAAGGTATTTGATAGTTTTGATGGGTTCTCCCTTTGACATTTGGATTTTCCCCATTGGCCCAAAGGTTTGAATATTTCCCCCTATTATCCTTATGAAATCATGCCCCCATCTCATTATTTGTTGCATTGACATAGCTGGTTGTGGGTTTTTAATTAAATTGCATATCTACATGATGTCCAAAATTATAATGTGTTGTCTAGCACAAAATACCATCAGAAACGATTTTTAATCACCGAAACATAAAACACTAAATAGATGGTGGGGCTTTTGCATTTAGCTCCACACCATGATTAAATACAATATATACATCATATACATTTAATGCAAACATGGTCAAAAATGGGGTGTTACAGATATGGACTTATCCCTAAGGATGCTTGTTGTCCATTATTATAGGAAAATTCTACCAAGTGTAAATTCTACCATGTCTTCTAGCACTTGATTCACTCTCTCTGTCTATCCATTAGTTTGAGGATGGTAGGTAATGTTGAAGTTCAACTTTGTACCCAAATCTACAAACAAACCCTTCCAAAAGTTGGAAGTAAACTTGGGATCTCTGTCATAAATTATTGCCTTGGTCAATCCATGCAATATGGAAATCTCCTTCATGAATATTTTTTCAATGTCTTTAGCCTTATATGTGGACTTAACCGGTATAAATTTGTTTCCTTTTCCAAATTTTCCACCACATCCATGATGGAATCATGTTGCGTCCAAGTCATTGGAAATCCTGTAATGAAAAAACATGGAAACAACTTCCCATTTCCATTCTAGAGCTGCAAAAGGCTACAATAAACATGTTGGGTGTTGATGCTCAACCTTTACCTACTGACATTTTATGTACTTTGAGATATACTCAGCAATGTCCTTCTTCATTCCTAGAAAAAAATATTGCTTTCTGGCTGTAGCAATTGTTTTTTGATATCTTGTGTGACCAAAATATGGAGCTTGATGGATTTCATCCATAACAATTCTCCTCAAGTCTGCCACATTTGGAATTTAAATTTTGTTTTTATAAGTAATAATTCCATCTTCTTCCAATTTATATCCATCATACCTCTTCTCAAGACTTTGTTGATGCAATTTGTCCTTTATCAGCACATACGTTTCATCTTCAGCAGTATGATCGACAATCTGTTGTCTCAAATCTGATTGGAAAATACTAAGAGATGCCACATGCATTTCATGCACTTTCCTGCCGAGTGCATTAGCCACTTTGTTCTCTTTTCCTTTTATGTGTTTGATTTCAAAATCAAACTCACACAAAATCTCCAGCCATCTAGATTTCCTAGCATTTAGGGTTGGGTGATCAAACAAATATTTCAGACCACAATGGTTTGTTCTTAGCTCAAACCTTCTACCCATTAATTAATGTATCCACATCTTGAGAGAATGTACTATGGTTGCAAGCTCTAAATCATGAGTAGCATAGTTCTTCTCATGATCCTTCAACTTTCTTGACTCAAAACATACCACATGGTTGTCTTGCATAATAAATCCTCCAATTCCTTCATTACATGTATCAGTATACACCACAAAATCTTTTTCAAGGTCTACAATTTTTAGAATTGGTGCACTTGTGAGAATATTCTTCAACTAGTGGAAGCTTTCTTCACACCTTGGTGTCCATTCAAACTTTATCCCCTTCTTTTGCAAAGAAGTGATGGGATGTGCAACCTTGGAGAAGCCTTCAATGATAGCCTGTAGTATCCTAAAAGTCCCATAAAATATCTTACATCTATCACATTTCTTGGGGTAGGCCAATTCATAATGGATCATAATCTTTTTAGGGTCCACAGATATTCCCTCGGCCGATATAATGTGATGCAAATAATGAATTCTATATTTATAGAAGTCACATTTTCTCAAATTTACATATAGATTATTCTCCCTGAGAAATTGAAATTCCAATCTCATATGTTCTTAATGCTCTTCCTCATTCTTAGAATAAATAAGAATGTCATCAAGAAAAACAAGAACAAACTTATCCAAATACCTGCTAAAAACACTATTCATAAGGCACATAAATGTAGCTGTTGCATTTGTGAGACCAAATGGTACCACTACAAACTCATAATGTCCATACCTTGTTCTAAAGGTAGTCTTATGAATATATTCATCCTTGATTCTTACGTGATGGTAAAAATACCTCAAGTCAATCTTGGAAAATACCTTTACTCCACTCATTTGATCAAAGAGGCCATTAATCCAAGGTAAAGGGTATTTATTCTTCACAGTGAATTTATTCAACTATCTGTATTCAATACACAACCTGAGTGTACCATCTTTCTTTTTTGCAAACAACAGTGGTGCTCCCTAGGGGACACACTAGGCCTGATATACTTCTTCTCCAACAACTCTTGCAGCTACATATTCAACTCTATCATTTTTGGTGTACTCATCTTGTAGAGTGTCTTAAACACTGTTGATTCTCCTAGCATGAGTTCAATTGTGAATCAATGTCCCTCTTTGGAGGAAGCCCTAGAAATTCATCAGGAAAAATATCTCTAAATTCTTGCAATACATGAAAGTCCTCCAACCTAGGATTTTCATTCTCTATTGCCTCTAACACATGGGCTGCATACAACTGGAAACATTTCCTACAGAACTTATTCAAGTGCATTGCTAAAATCTTCCTAACAAGGATCACCTTTGGAATTCCTGTTACAACCCTTTGGGTTCCTTCTTCATCCATCCATTCAAAAGTATTATTATAATAGTCAATCTTGACTATGTGCATTTCTAACCATTCCATTCCAATGAGAACATCATAGCAACCAAGTGGTAAGACATTCAAGTTTACACAAGTGACTAACCCATCCATGATCAATGAAAATTTCTCTACCACTTCACTAAATTTTATGTTGGTTCCAATGGCTAGCTGAACTAACCATGATTTTCTATGATTTAACTTCTTAAAAGGACAAACCTCAAGTACTATAGGAGTAATATAATTGTGAATAGATCCAGGGTCAATGAAAACAAAAACAGATTGCTCAGCAATATTACCTTCAAATTCAACCACAGTTGACTGATGATCTTCCTGGAGGTCCTCCAGTGCTACATAAATACTAGGCACAGTCCTTGCCACTTGACCCACTGTTTCAACTTCTTCAATGTTTTAATCTGGTCTTATTTATCCTGTTATATTTTTATCATTTAAGCAATATTATCTTAGGATATTATTGGAGAGAATAACACGCACATCAATAATCAAAAGAGACAAGAGACACAAAGAATTTTCTCAGGGAAACCATAAAGGAGAAAACCCTGTAGCTGCCTTAGAGATAGAATGAGCACCAATAGAAAAAGTAAAACCCTAAAACATAAAGATGATCTCCGACAACTGATCTCTCTCACTTATGGCAGCACTTCCTCTCTCACGCATGCGCCCCATTTGAGTGAGTGTGTATTGTGTAGAAATGAGGAGAGCCTCACTTCTATTTATATTCTTTTGTTCACTTTATTTCCACTCAAACAAGTCAGCCTCACTCAACAATTACTTACCAGGGTCGACTTCTCTAGGAGAGTCTAATAACCCTACTGCTTGACAACTACCAGGGGACTTTACTCCCCTGAACAACAAGGAGGGTTAACCTCAACTCAATTGTGGGGACTATTTCCCCAGATTACAACGGAGGGTTAACCTCATTGAATTTGCATGACTTTATTATATTAATGACTCTCCTGATAGGAAAATCAAGGTACAGTGAAATACAAATGATTCTACCGATAGGAACATCGGGGTACAATATAAGATATATAAGTGAATGCATTTCTAAGTTACAAATACATCAACACTCCCTCTCAACTAGGAAGGTATTCTCTTGACACAATTCATCAGCACAAGTCTTCTTCTCTAGATCATCATCAAAGCTGGATCATTACTGGATCATCATCAAATATGGATCATCATTGGATCATCACTGGATCAACATCGAGTATGGATAATAATTGGATCAAAATCATCATTGGATCATCATCACTGGATCAACATCAAGTATGGATCATCACTGGATCATCATCATCATTGCTTCTGCTATCTCTATCAGATGGCGCTATCTTTCAATTCTACTTGTCATAGGAATTTCTACAGAACCAGCTCTTTTTCATGCTAGTTGTAGGCCTAACCTCCATGTAGGTCTTTATTTTCTTCAACACTTATATCTAACCACATGTCAGAAAGGCCCACCCAACACTTATTTCTGACCATGGGGGGAACACATCCACCACCATGTCAGAAAGGCACGCCCATACCTCACATCTGACCATGGGAGGAACACATCCACCACCATGTTAGAAAGGCCCAGCACTTACATCCGACCATGGGAGGAACACATCCAAGAACCATGTCGGAAAGGCCTAGCACTCACATTCACCATCATGATAGGACACACTTACTATCATCTATGAAAATTCCCAGCACTTACAACCATCAGCATGATAGGACACACCTATATCATCTATGGAAAGGCCCAACACTTAAAACCATCAGCATGATAGGACACACCTACTATCATCTGTGGAAAGGCCCAACACTTACAATCACTAGCATGGTAGGACACACCTACTACCATCTATGAAAAGTCCCAGCACTTACAATCACCAGCATGGTAGGACACACCTACTACCATTTGTGAAAAGGCCCTGGACTTACAACTGATCATGTGGGAGCCAATCCCACAACATATCAAAATGACTCTGAACTTACATCTGATCATGTGGGATCCAATCCCACAGTCACATTAGAATGGATCTGCACTTACATCTGATCATGTGGGAGCCAATTTCACAGTCACATCAGAATGGATCTGCACTTACATCTGATCATGTGGGACCCAATCCCACAACCATATCAGAATGGCTCTACACTTATATCTGACCATGGAAGGAACCAATCCTATCACCATGTCATAAGGGTTCATGGACTCATCACTTCCACTTGGAAGGAACCTCAATCTGGAGAACACCAAGATTCTCCTTGAAGTACTCAAACCTCACTTTGTCCATTTCTAGAGATCTCGATCTGGATCACATACTAGAGCTTTACTGCTCCTCTCTACATCATACACAAATTCAATTCAGATCAATCAAATCAAATAGAAGTTTTTCAAAAGAAACATACTGCCTCCCAAATATTCGAGCAAGTGGCAACGTATTTTTCCTCATCTGTACTCAATGCCACGCAGGACTCCATCCTACCAAACCAAGAGATCACACCTGATCTCATACTAAAGCAACACCCTGAAGCAATCTTCTTATCAATGGCACTGCCCAATCAGAATCCACATAACCCTCCAGGTTAATCTTCTGATTCGCTTCATACTTGATCCCATACTCAATTGTAACCTTCAGGTACCTCACTGCATACTTTTCAACCATCAGGTGAACATGTCTCAATGTGTTCATAGCAAAGAAAATATCTGATCTCGTATTCGTTAGGTACATCAAGTAAAAAATCATCTGACGATACATCGTGGCATCAACCAACTCTGATGAAGCATCACTCAATAGCTTCATGTTCTATGCCATAGGTGTGGTCATGGCCTTGCAGTCCATTATCCTGAACCTCTTCAAGATCTCTACTACATACTTCCCTTCTCCCAGGGATATTCCATCCACATTTTACCACACCTCCATGTCTAGAAAGTAGTGCATCATATCCAAGTCCTTCATCTTGAACTTGGTAGCAAGTCTCCTTCTTGCAACTTTAATGAGTTCCTCTTTTCTGTCAAGAACAATTCATTGACATATAACAGGAGCATCACTAGTCTTCCGCATTCAACCTTGAAGTAAAGGTTGGAATCCTCTTTACTCTCAGTAAATCCTAGAACCATCAGTAAGCTCTCCATCCCGTTGTATCATGTCGAACCTCAGGATCTTCTGCAGTCACTCCCTCTGAACCAGAGCATCATACTTCCTCTGTCTTTCGTACTCTATGTATCCTATACTGGAGTGACAAGTAGCTTCCTCTACTACTATTTTTCTATGTATCCATCTAGGGTCACTGGATACCAAGATCCTCTATCTTGAAAATGTTCTTCTCACACCCATCTGTGAACTTTTAATTCTCTATAGGATTTCATCTTTAACCTTGTAGAAAAGGTTAAGATATTCATCACTTTAGGTGATCTTCAAGCTCCTCATGTATGTATTATCCCATGGGTGCCTTTTGAGCTCGTACAAGGCCTTCTTTAATTTTGCACACATGATTCTTCTTGTCATGTGCCTCAACTCGCACTGGATGCAAATGTCTCTTTGTATTCTATGCCTTCTTTCCGTGACAAACCTCGTGATATGAATCTTGCCTTGTATCCCATGATGTTGCCATCTAATGCATGATGGATCATCTAGATCCATATGGAAGACATTTTGGAATTCCCTTTAGGTATGGATACTCCATCCTAGACATCATTCTTATTGAACTGGTATTCTCCTTCCCTTTCTTCTTGGCTACTTCTTCATAGCTAGAAGGCTCGGCATCAATGATGTCGCTCAACAGTGTCACATAACTAGAGTGTCTCTGAGGCCTCTATATTTCTTTGAAAGTATCATCATATTATTCTTCATTGTGGATTCTTTCTTGAACTATCATCACTTGTTCTTTAGAACAAGTCTCATCCTTATTTTCTTGTAGGTGATTGTATGTGATCTTTCCTACAAGTCAAATGCATTTGTATGGTTAGAAACATTTCATAAGGCATATTCACAATAAAAATTCTGATGCATAAAAAAAAAATCATGCAACTATTTTAGCCATTACTACATTCATCCATATCTCACAGAAACTTTTCTAGATTCCTTCCATCTCTACCAAGACATCATTGAGATTGTGCACTAATCCAATATGTCAACAAATAGGTTTCATTATAGATAAGTAGCAATGGAGAGTTGAATAGCACCATGAGCTACTTACCCATCACATGCATATTAGTAGTATACTGTCATTAATGTAAACATTCTATCACGCATAATACATCAACTGAATATAAACAAATGCATAACAAAACAATATCATGAAATGAAAATTGAATACTTATCTTTATTTGTTTCATGGGTAGACTCCTTCTTTCAGGTTCATCATCTTCTTCATTCATAACAGCATCATTTCTTATCCAAATGCTTAATATGTATAAGAGGTTCTTCAAGAATTGAGTTCTTCATATTCCTCATCGCTTGAGGTATCTTATTTGATTCGTGAAATCTTGATCTTCAGTTGCTCCCATCTTCTTTTGGTGTATTTAGGGAAGACACTTGTGTTATAAGGTGATCCTTGAATCAGCAATGATCTTCTTGGCCTTGACCAAGTTCTTCTTGTGTAAACTTTAGCCTAATCTCCCTCTAGAACTGGAACCTCTCTACATATGTAGGTGTCCAATTCACTTCCTTCAAGAACTAGTGAGATCCTATACTTCCATGCTTGGAATTTGTCAGCCTCACAAATCTTGTGATCAAGCTGGTGTGATTAGTCATTTTGAAATTTGAACCTCAACTGTAAATAACAAAATATTATATCTTACCGATTTGAGGTGTCCATCCCGGTTCCGGAGCTAGATGATCTAGGGTTTGTTAGAGAAACCCTAATTTTCAAAAATTGAAATTTCAAAATTATGATTTGATAGAAAGATAGGCATATTCAAGGTGAGCTATCCAATGTACTCCTTTTCTAAAAACAGTGGAGGGAAGCTCCCAGAATAGGAAGCCCCAGTTTACCAATTTATTTTGCAGAAATGTCTGATACTGTTTCTGCAGTATCTCTGAAAATACTAATCCTATTTGTCTGAAATTTTGTAACGAGGTAACATCGTCTGTCCTCTTTTTAACACCATAGTTTTTACCAGAATTGGTTTCACCAATTGAGACTTATGAGAGTTTTCCCAAGGTGACATATTTCATGACTGTTCAGCATAGAAAACTTGTACGGACTACCATGTGTCATTGTTTCATCATCAAGGTATTAAACATTTACCACATAAATTAAATTCCATTCCATATATGGAAAATATTGAGAAATTTCATTTGGACCTTCGTAGCCCAAGATATAGAAATTCTCCCTGGGTGTCCTGTTTAGGGATAAATCATGGAAGAGGCTGGAACCCTGATTTGGAGGAACCATATCTCCTAGAATTTAGTAAATATGAGGCTGAAATTTTTACACAAGGTACATCAGGATTTTATCTTTGGTCTGTGAAAATTTAGGCCCCTGAAACTTCTTCAATCCTGAGATATATTGAATGTACCAAAACTACCCGTTTTAGTATTTTAGGTTTTTTCAGGCCCTGGATCAAACTAGGGTTTGAATTTCCCAGAGTTTCACCCAACCAAAAATCTTGACCTTGGCTTCTAAACTTCGATTTTGATGAGGAGAGAAATCCTATGCTGGGCTCACTCAAAAATTGCTCTTCTGTAAAAAGCCCTAATTTCCCGCAGCAAAAACTGAAAATGCCTGGAATCAAATTCTTCTCTGACAAAAAGATGTGCCCTTCAATGGAGAGTTATCCTATCCTCCTTTCCCTGATGGATTGTGGAGAGATACCCAAAAATTAAGAAGCCCTAGCTTCTACAGCTGCACAGTGTCTTCTTCTCAGGTTAGCTTTGATACCATGTTAGATTTTTATCATTTAAGCAATATTATCTTAGGATCTTATATGAGAGAATAATATGCACAACAATAATCACAAGAGACAAGAGACACAAAGAATTTTCCTCAGGGAAACTATAAAGGAGAAAAACTCGCAACTTCCTCAGAGATAGAATGAGCACCAATATAAAAAGTAAAACCTAAAAACATAAAGATGATCTCTGACAACTGATCTCTCTCACTTGTTCCGGCACTTCCTCTCTCACTCATGCACCCCAGTTGAGTGAGTGTGTATTGTGCAGAAATGAGGAGAGCCTCACTTCTATTTATATTCTTTCATTCAGTTTATTTCCACTCCAACAAGTTGGCCTGACTTAATAATTACTTACCATGGTCGAATTCTCTAGGATATTCTAATAACCCTAGTTCCCCACAACTATGGGGACTTTTCTGAGGGTTAATCTCAACTCAATTGTGGGGACTATTGCCCCAACTTACAATGGAGGGTTAACCTCATTGAATTTACATGACTTTATTATATTAATGACTCTCCTGATAGGAACATCGGGGTACAATGAAATACAAATGATTCTCCTGATAGGAACATCGAGGTACAATAAAAGATATACAAGTGAATACATTTTGAAGTTACGAATACATCAACATATCCCCTCTCAAGTGGACAATTCATGCGCATGTGGGGTCCTCCACATCTCTAGAATTGGATTGGTTCTCTATTATGTTGTGGATCTCTTGGCTTTTCTCCCATCACTCTGGATGTCTTAGTCACAACTTATGATGGTTGTCATGTCCCCTCCTCTCATCTCTATGATGGAGAGGATGCGACTACAGAATGGTTTGTCTAATCCGGTAAATCTAGCCCCATGAACATAATAATAAAATGCATTGAAATAAAATACATATGCAGATGTATAATTCATTAAAATAAAAAAAAATCAAAAAGCATTTCAACAAATTCAAGCATTCAACATGTTCATGATAATTTAAAACAAATATAGTTGCAGAACTTAAATACACAAGAAATACTTACCTTGAAAAGGAGTTGTCCCACAACCAGCTATGTTGTTGCAACGCTCCACCCAACCATAGGCCAGTGTGCTCATCAATCTCTTAGCACCACTGCCACCCTTAAGTTGGGCATGATATCCACAAGGAACTAGGGAACAACAACAGGCTCACACGTAAGCAAAGCTCATCAAAGTCATCTAAGCCAAACACAGTTGGGTTTATCAAGATGCTGAGGCAGTGGAAAGGAGAATTTATAGGCTAGTGAACTCAACCATAGAGCTATGGACACCTGCACTAGATCTGTTTGGTCCTCGAAAATACCTACACACCCAACATAAGGAAGTATTTCGTTCACTGCTACACAATCCTTCATTCCATACCTTCCCTTACAATGCTATTCATGGTGTGCATAGAATATTTGACAACCCCTCTTGATATGTCTGTGAGGATCCTCTCTTCACTAGGTTTATTAAGCCAATTATGGGCCTCTTCCACTCCTAACAGTTCAGACCAAACAAGGATTTACAGAACCGCAAAACAAAAGTGTTGGGTATGAACAAAAATGACCCGGGAAGCAAAAATGAAAATGGTAAATGGGGAAAAATGACCCTGGGTGAGCAGTACAAACTTAGAAACTGTTTATGGGCATTACAGGAGAAAAACGGCCTTAGGAAACACCCAAAATTGTGAGTCTCCTCTCTAATCCATTGTGAAACACAAAAACAAATTTCTAGGCATGAAGAAAATGAGGAAAAGACATAAAAACATGAATCTATGTTGCACATTCATTCAACAATGCAAAAACAGTTTTTCCCAGCCCTTGAATGAAGGTAATTGCAAAAAATGTGAAGGAGAGATCCCAACGAGATTCAACTGCGTAAGGAAATAAAGGACGTGCATGAACAATTGGATGAGCATGCATTTCCAAGCATTTACTTGGCCCATTAGTCAAAAACATGTTTTCCAAAAATGATGTCTTTCTCCAATTCGAATTTGAATACCATACTTTTCCAATCTGAAGGAATTAACTACCTCAACCAATTTTTGGAAGAAATAAATGTTTGGGAACAAAATACAAAATGGGTAGTTGACAGCTTTACGGGTTCTCCCATTGACCTTTGGCTCAACACTATTGGCTCAAGGGTTTAAACATTTTCCCTCCCTATTCCTTGTGAAATAATGCCCCCATATCTTTAATATTGCATTGACATAACTAGTGGTGGGTATTTTTATTAATTGCATATTTACATGATGTCCAAAATATACTGTGCCATCGGCTAGCATGATAACCATCGGCATCGATTTTAATTTCTGAACATAAAAATGATAATTCCATGGTGGGGCCTTGGCCTGAGATCCACAACATGATTTAATATGCTATTTACATCATTTACATTTTAATGCAAATGGGGTCAAAACCGAGGTATTACAATGGGTGATTTTGCTTATTTAAGAAGTGAGAAGGCTTGAAACTTTTCCTCCTTTGGTTAGAATTCTCATTATTTTTTTCCTTCCATGCCTTATGGATACCATGTTTTCCTTTTCTTCGCTCATAGCAATACTTAGCTTTCCTTATTGCTTCTTCCAGAGTTCTAGGTTCATAAAACTTAATTATGTCTCTGTATGCTTGAGGTAGCCCACTCAGAAAATGTTGGATTTTCACCCTATCATCCTTGATGTATCTAACATGCCTCAACACCTCCAAGAAGTTGTTTTCATACTCTTTTATGGTTTGTTGTCCCAATTTCAGCTCATGGAATTCTTTTATCTTGTAATCATAGTACCTTTCAGAGAGGTACTTCTGCTTGAAATACTTCTTGACCTATTTCCACACGATCTTTTTATCATTGATCTTATTTACTTGCATGAGGTGCTCCCACCATATGGATTCTCTTCCATTTGGATTGAATATGGCTACCCTAGCCTTCATATTTCCTGAATAGTCTTGGACTTGGAAATATTTCTTCATCCCAAGAAGCCAAGCTTCAGCTTCTTGTCCAGTCTTTATGTCACCATTAAATGTAGGAGGCATTTCCTTTTTGAACTCATCACATGAGTTGTTTATGTAGCGCCTCTTTATATTTTCTCTGTGAGATGAAGAGCTTGAACCCCCAGTGGATCCTTCAGAGTCAGATGATCCACTAGAATACATATTTCTCCTTTTGGAACTGCTCTTACTATCTTTTGTTTTTACTATCCGACGCCCAGAGCTCATCCACCTTTGGATCTCTGTCAAAATCGGCAGCATGGTTGCATTTAGCTTATTTTTCTCTTGCTAAGATTTAACCAACCTTTCATTATCTTTCATGTAACTTTGCATCTCCATCCTTAGGCTTCTCATGGTGGCTGCAAAATCTGGCAGAGTATCTTGAAATATTCTCCCATTAGAGTCTGTATCAACATTTCCAACTCAGATGTTTTCTCCCATATCATCTTCCTCATAGTCATAGAGGGCTTATGTGCATCATACATGCTGTCGGTTCTCATGGGTAAGCCAAAATACCACTTTTTCAATTTGCACTATGACTCTGCAAAATGTGTTAACAAAATCATTTGTTAGCTACATAGAAATTTCAGAATTAAAAACCTTTTAATTACTGTCAACTGGCCCATCCAAGCCCAATGTTGTAACCCATAGCTTTGATACCAATCTGTAACGTCCCCATACCCTATAATGAGGATAAATTAAAAATTTTGCATCAAGAACCCTTGTTCTCCTTTCGAAACATAGGGAATGGATGTTAACATCCTCTTTGACCTTCATTCTCAGGCTTTGAAACCACTATAATAGTAGTTTCTCCCTTTACAGATCCCTTCACTATCGAAAACAACATTTTCTGCACTAGATCTATCCTTTATGCACTCCTCCCTCCGCACTCCCATTTCCTCCTTTCCACTGTGGAATATGGGAACCACGAGCACAAAACATGATGGAAACATTAACCTTCCTCCTTATTTTCCTCCTTTCCTCCTTCTTCTCAAAGCTATGAAATCGGAGAACCAACATTCGACAGAATCCTTTGACCATGTTTTTTCCTTCCGCCTTTTCACCTTCCACCCGAAACTCAGAAATCGAAGAATCAATGTTTGACAAAATCCTTTGATCACCTTTACGCATTTCTCCTGGAACTCAAAAATCATAGAATTAATGTTCGAAGAATTCCTTTGATGACCTTTCCACCTTCTGTATTTCCGCCTTTCGCCTGGAACTCAGAAATTAGAGAACTTAACTTTCGGCCTTATCCTTTTTCTGCACTTCCAATTTCTGTTTTCTGACCTCAAACTTCGGAAATCAAAAATTTAAATTTTTCCTTAGAACTTTCAACAATTCTTCCACTTCCCGCCTTTCACCCTTCTGCGAGCAGATCCCATGGTGCAGAAACCCACATTTTTCCCTGTTCCAACTACTCTTTTCTGATTTTTGCCTTCTGCCTTCCCCAAATAGATTTCAAGGGGAGGAAATGCTAAGTCATAGGCATTGTGAATCTATAACATCATTTTATCCTCCATGAACTTAAGTAAAATGCATTAAAACATACAAGGAAAATATAGATGCAAATGCATTAATATTCATCAAAATTAACTCTAATGAAACATTAACAAGCATTCATCACATTCATAAGAATTCTACATAACCAGTATAGTCATTCATAAGAAAATACATTGCATAAACAAGAATAATAGAGAATACTTATCTTGGATTGTGGAGCTGTCCTGCAACTATATATGTGGCTACAACATTCCACCAAACCATAGGCTAGTTGTGTTCATCAATCTCATGACACAAATGTGAACCCCAAGCTGGGCATGATTTCCACAAGGAACTAGGGAACAACAAACACACACAGCTGGATTATAACACGCACAATCAAGCCAAGGTTCAGTTGGGTTTATCAGATTGTACAGCCAAGCCAACACCAAGTTGGGGTTTATCAGGCTGTAGGCTTACAATCCAAACACTGTTGGGTTTATCAGGCTTACTAGACCAATCTAGAATACAGTTGGGTTTATTAGACTGTTCATAATCAATCCAACTTTCACAATAAGGACCATCCAAGGACTACTCACTAGGAAAAAATGCACAACAAGACACAGCCAAGTGAACTACTAGTTGTGTTATCAGGCTTCTCAACCAACCCAATGTACAATTGGGTTTATCAGACTATTCACAGTTAAGCCAATCTATCTTTGGGTTTATCAGGATGCTAAGGAAATGGACAGGAAGAACTGCTAAGCTAGCGAGATCATCCATAGAGCCAAGGACACCTTCACAAGATATATCTATCATGGCATCCATGTTTCCTACACACCCAACAAAAGGAAGTGTCCCCTTCTCTACTCCACAGTCCCTCAGGATACACCTTCCCTTCCAGTTCTCTTCAGGATGTACAAAGCAGATTCACTAGCCACTCTTATCTTATTGTGAGATTCCACACTAGGTTTATCAAGCACATTCTACGTCTCTTCCACTCCTAAATCTTGCATACAGTTCAAATCCAAACCAGGGTGCATAACAAAGCAAACCACATAGAAAACACAACAACATATACTTCACTCTGTAACATAGAGAAACAGGTTCACAGACCACTCTGTAACACAATGTAGATAGACTGAACAACTCCAAACAGTGAATCACACTGCATAACCACAAACAAAGACCTTCCCTATGAATCAAGAGACTGAACAATGAATGAGTGATTGAATGGTGTCATCCCCCAATGAGGAACAAAAACAAAACCATTTCAGGACTGAGGGAAAGGATCAACTGAAATGCATCACATGCTTCCTTGCATTAGAAGAAATAATGTGGCTTCCCAGACTGTAGACTTGTATGTTTACTCAGACACATAATCAAAGGCTTCCATGCCTTGCTCTTCCCAAGGCATTAACTGCCTCTACCATCTTCTGGAAGAAATGAATGATTGAGGACAAAGGACAAAATGTAGCTAAGGTTTCATAGTTTCCCCCATTGACATATGGTCTTGTGGAAATTGAACCCAGTGATAGATTAATTTTACTCACAACAATTAACAATTGATCATGCAAAATCACTCACAAAAGAGACCGAAATTGGAGTTGAACACTAAATTGTATTAACTCAGTGTACAATAGCCAACCTTGTAACATAATAGGTTGCTGAATAAATAAAATACATCAGGGATTCGAATGCATGAGGAGCAATTCGAATCTAGCATAAAGCAGGCTTACTAAAAATAAGCAAATCCCCCATAGGTGTAAAAAGATGATCCCAAATCTGTCATGGAGATCACGAATTAGAAAAATGGATTAGGAAAGCTAAATAGTGATGGAATGACAACTCATACATGCTTTTCCAAGGAGAAAAGAGAGGAGGATGTGTAGGACAAAAAACTAGTCAACCTCACCTAGTCAAGCTTTTCCATTTTCCTTAAAACATTGAAAAAGCAGGGAATAAAGCAGAAAAAGCAGAAGGATGCCTAGGAGGCTAGGAATAAAGTAGAATTGATTCCTTGAGGTTTCCAAAGCACTACATGAGTCAAATAAGGCAAGTTTGACCACTATGGATAGGTAAATGACAACTTGCACAAGGTGGGACACATGAACTAGGCAAATAAGACAAAAATAATTAAATTAATGTCTAAGGTAGTAAACTATGGGTTGATTATTCTAACAGGTCTCACACTATTGGCTCAAGGGTTTGACTAACTCCCCTCCCTATTCATTGTGAAGTCATGCCCCCATCTCTTTCACGTTGCAGTCCCATAGCTAGCTGTGGTATTGTTATTAAATTGTGTATTTATATGGTATTCAAAATGCTCTGTGCTTGACCAACATAATGAACCATAGGCATCAACCTTGACCACCTATACATAAAAACACCAATCAATGGCAGGGCCTTGGACTTGAGCTTCTTGCCATGATTTTCATACAATATATACACCATGTACAATTTTAATACCATGGGGTGGGTGTTACAGGACTATCCCCATAGTGGTTACAATATGAAATCTTAGCCATTTTCATTATTTCATCATTGATAATGTCAACCTTACCTAATAACTCCCTTAAGTCTCGTTCCATATCATCTGTTCTGGAATCTTGGCATGATAGCCAGTAGCAAATGCGACTTACACTGGAGGTTGTCTCACTATTCTCCTGCATCTCGATTTGACTGCTTCAAAGACCCTTCACTGTAAGATTTTTGAATGCACAACACCACAACAATATGTTCTGAATCATGTGATATTCCAACCTATATCTCGATAGAAAAAACAACCTCACTTAGAATTATTTGCACAAAGAGATAACAAGAATAGAGAATAAATATTGGATAGAACACTAGAGGAAAATCACCAGTGGGAAGTTTTCCACTCTTTGATATTATTCATTAACATGAGTACAATATATAGATTCTCTCAAGATACAAAACCAAGAGGCTTAATGGTGAGTTGAGTAGCTGACATTAATGTTGGCTTATCTTGACTAACTCCCCCAATCTATGAGATTTTGCTGATTACTGGCCATAATGAGGTGAAATAAACCTAGATGGACCATGAAGTGGTTAGGCTATTCAAAAAGCATGAAATGAATCATCATGAGGGTGCATTAGTGGTGTTAAGAAACTCTTAGTGTTTATTAATGCACAATATTGACCAAATCCTCAAGATTGTGCACTGAGTCTCCTTAAAAAAAGGGAATTGCTCCCTTATGTCCTAGAAACATGCAAATGGGATGCAATAAATCCTAATATGTAGGAAATGAGTGGATCTATGGGTCAAATATGGATTTGTGGAAAAAATACTAGTGAAATTACACTAAACACTTGGAACCTTATGAAAAGAGTATTAACCAAGGTCTAAATGGGAATTATGTTCCAACACTCGTAAACGAACTTTAAAGTCATCGAACCCATTCTGCAAGCTAGAAAACTTGTTTACCCATCTGCCTAGTGTGTCCTTCACCATTTCCTAAGATAATTGTTCGCCGACAGACCAAGAGGAAATTGCTTCACATGGACCACACAAGTTCTAATTATCCTCACCATTCAGAGTCCTCCACCCTTCTTCGTTTATCACTGGCAAAATGGGGCATTCATAAATATGAGCCAGTTGTTTATTAGTCCTCCCTTCCATCTCGAATGTGTGAGTTCTGTCTTCAAAGTTTCGAATCCAAATAACCATAAAGATTCCCTTAATGGTCCATTTGATGCATGGGATATGGGGATCTCCCAATGTTACACTACAGGTCCTATTCTGCCAAGGGACATGGGGAATCCCACCAAACACAAATCCCATCTTATAGTTAACCCCTAGGGCCCAAAGTTCCACTTTGTTAAGGAACATAAATCTCTTGTTTATCCCCATTGGCATATAGCACAATTCCTTGATTTATCCTTGCCCCTTTGTTAGCTAGATAATTGACGAGGTCATTATTCTGCTAGAAAACATGAATAAATAAAATATCCGAGGGAATTTTGAGAAGAAGAATTCTCTTCTGTATTATCTTGCATCTAGATCCCTTGACATATCCTTCCCTCATATTATGGATTACTTTCCTTTAGTCCTCTATTACAATAAACTTGGCCATGCTGAATTTTTATGCTAATTCAAGCCCATGAAAGAGTGCCAACCATTCTGCCTCATTGTTGGATTTTTTCCCTCGACCGCAAGCGAAAGAATTAACAAAATTTTCTCCTAAATTGAAGATGAATCCAACCACACCTACCTCCCCCCCCCCCACACATATAACTTAGAATACTGATTTTATTTATCTAAATGGTTCAAATAATTTTAATTGCGTCTATAGGTGTCTTTATTTCAACATTAATAGTAGGATGGCACAATTTTCATTTATCCAATAAATGAGTGGACATATTTCACTAATTCTTGAGTATTCTTAGTCGTATTAATAAATGAACACTCCTGATTTAAGGAATTAAATGGTTTGCATGTCTTTTTATAGTTACAATGTACATTTATTAAAGAAAAATCAATGTTATTTCAATTTAACCTATACCTATTTCACATCCCTCCACTACCTCTATTATTTTCCATTTCTTCATTAAATAAACCATTTCA
This sequence comes from Pseudotsuga menziesii, assembly GCA_001517045.1. Lineage (NCBI taxonomy): Eukaryota > Viridiplantae > Streptophyta > Pinopsida > Pinales > Pinaceae > Pseudotsuga > Pseudotsuga menziesii. The sequence goes on from LPNX010479378.1 coordinate 170,365, forward strand.
ATGGGTTGGGGAATTACTCAATTTACAGTTCAGTTGGGGAATGAAGGTGTATATTCATAGTTTTGTGTACACTTCGCAATACTAGCATAAATCTTCTCCCCCACTTTGTAAAGATCCACGTCTATTATCTCTTATAGCTCCATGTATCTTGTACGCTGATACCTCCTTGTTACAACAACAACAAGCATAAAAGTGACCTCATCCACCTCCAAGCAACAACATCATCAACAACACACCAGCAACACCACTCAAAAAGAAAAACTTGCAACACCTTCCAGGAAGCAACAATACCTTTCATAGACTAGATCTATAATGTGTTTATGCAATGGGGTGTGTGCATGATGTTGGTCAATCTTTTAGATGCAACTAGATTTTTAAAAAATAATCATATTATGCCATAACTTTTTATTTTTCTCAACCATTTCATAAAAATTATATGTGACACTACTGTCCTCTACATGCTATAGAAAATCCAATCCATCATCATTACATTAAGTCCGTGAAAACTTGAACTAACACTTGGCGTACAAATTTTGATGTCTTCTTAGTTAGATAATTTTAAAAAATACTTGAAAATACAAATTTTATTTAAAAAAAATAACGTAGTAGTAGTACTATTTGTTATATACATGTTTGCCCATTTTTGTATGTTGATTCCATCATTTAGGCACTCAAAGGCTCCATTAACATGGACATATTCCTTATCATTTGCTAAAAAAATAAAATATCAATAGAGAAAAAATAGGAAGTGTGTTATTTGTGAACGTTTTAAATATAAATAAAATTTATGTATTCAAAATGTGATTCCATTTTCTATGTTTCTTATTCTTTACTAGAAGTAAAATTTACTTCATTGTGTAGGTATGTCAAAATAGCCATATAAGCTAAAGAATTCCTTTTTTTGCAGTTTGGTTGCATCTGACCCATAAACAGAGACGAGCATTAACTTGCACTCACCCAATATTAACTTGATAGACAATTTACAAGGTACAATAAGAAATGTGCAATACTCAATGGAGTTAAACATTATTAAAAATTATTATTACTATGTGAATGATTATTAAACATCACTGTTAACTATGCGATTGATTTCTTAGTGTACAATCTGGCTCGGTTTCTCTCTCGACTCAGTTTTTAGCACTTGTACTTTCGTACACACCCTAGAATTGTACACCATTGGGACTTGATCCATTGGCAAAAATTAGATCTCAAATCTCCCGATGGATATAAACCAAGATCTCACTGCGACTTTCCTCATGTTTATAAAATTGTTCTCAAACAACCCATATAAAATGTTTATAGAATCGCTCTCAAATGTTTATGCTTCCTTATTGTGTTGTTTCTGCTCAAGTTAGATAAGCCATTTGATACTCAATTTTAATTATAACTTGATACCCATGGTTTTAATCTGATACTGAATTTTAATTTGAACCCACAGTATTAAGTTGATTCCCAATTTTAAATTGATTCCCATTTTCAATTTGAACGCATGCTTTTACTTTGATGCCGAGTCTTAAATTGATACCAATTTTCAATTTAAATGCGTGCTTTTAATTTGATGTCTAAAATTGATACCCATTTTCAATTTTAAAGAATAAAATTTACTCGGGATTTTCCATATAGTCAACGCATTAGAGAATTTCATAATAGGATTTTGAAGCCCTTGGGTTATAGACCAACACTGAATATAATTTTCTTTTATCACCTGTAATACCCCAGTTTTAACCTCACTTGCATTAAATATACATGATACATATATTGTAAATAATCATGGTGCAGAGCTAAGGGCAAAGGCCCCACTATCGATTTAGTTATGTTACGTTTTGGATTGGAATGGTCACCGATTATATATCGGAAGATACGGCATATATTAAATTGTGACATCATGTAAATGTGCATTTTAATTAAATAACCCAACCAACTATGTTCACTGCAACTAAATTGAGAAGGGGCGTGATTCCTAAGGATAAGGAAGGGGGGATGTTGAACATTGAGTCATGGGGGAAGAGCCATGTGTCACCACTCTCTTTTGCTCACCACCACCTTTGTTTTCCATTTTTAGTTGGGGCAGCGATTTGCTAGCAGAAATACCACTACCACATCCATGCCTGCTCTCACTCTCCACGACTGTTACGGAGAGAAATTCCTATGGCTTGGGGTACCACAACAGACAGCTAGACTCCAGAAATCAATCTTTCCCAATATGCAATAGAAATAAAATGTCTAACACTAAAGGATCGAACCTCGTACCTTATTTCGGATGGTTGAAGTAGATCCCCATTGAGCTTTCCAATCTTCAGCTTGAATTGATAGAATACTTCCTCAACAACAAGTAAACAATACAAGCATACTATATTTCATGGTGTTAGATCTATTCTAGCATATACAATCAATAATGTAAAAGCATTTGACATATTCCAATGGATAAAATATTCATTCAAATACACATTACTGGACAGGAAAAGATATTTCTATTAATATGAATCAGAGATTACAAGTGACAACCTCTGACGGCACGTCTGCGAACCGGAGAAACTGAATTCCCCCACTTGGGCCTCCACCACCTCAATCCTCCATCACTTCGATAGCAATCTTACTAGCAAAAGGTAAGCTTGGGAAGAACACAACAGTGCTCCAAGGGACAAAGGGATGCAGACTCAAGCATAAGTTCTGGCAACAATGGACTATAGTTTCGATACTCTCAATTCTCTCTTCTATCTCTGCCTTCAATGTACCAAGGGGTTCCTTATATAGCTTCACAAGGGATAATGAAGGGTCGAATCCGAGCGATCTCAAGGCATATGGAAGGCCAGGAATCAAATGAGTCGGATCCATGTCAAGGAAAACTCCAAAAGGATTTGGACTATGCACACATCCCGATGTACGCGGTTATAAGGGTCAAACTTGCGTATGTACACGGTTATCGGGGAAAAAGCCGCGTATATTATCTTTTATATAGTTTTAGGGATGATCAAGGAAACATCAAAGGATAAAATCTGGTCCATGGGGTCTAAAGAGTCTGCAGCGGGACATGGGAAGGCCATACAAAGTGTGATTCACCTAGAGTGGTGAAATCCGCTATAACAGATGCCCCTTAATGTGTGAGGTCAGAGGGGTCATACGATGGCCGAAATACATTATAATTCCATCCCAGAAGTGGAGTGATGAAGGATCCCAAATGGAAGACTAGCCACCCAATCAGCATAGTACAATGATAGAACTCTGCATACAACTGCAAGTACATATAGCAGTCCCGGATACATAAGAGTACAATGGCCATGAATAGGCATAATACATGATACCACATATGTGGTCATCGCCACGTACAATATACATAGATCAGAATCTCCATGATGAAGATATACAAAGGACCATGATCTCCACAAGGGATGAAGATATACAAATAGATCAAGATCTCCATAGTGGCTGGAAATGTCTGACATATACTGGAATAAGTCACGAGAGCTGAAATCTTATGAACACTGGCATGATCAAGGCTGTAGCATATAATGGATGCCACCAATCTGGAAGGTCTTCTACACACACCGCTACGAGTACATGTCCTACTATGCGAATAGAGGTGTCGAGGTCGAACATAGTAGTCCATCGTCTGATTACCGGTCATTGATGTATACCGTTAACAGACGCGAGATCACCCACCGATAATGAAAATGGGAATCAAGGTACTAGAGTGCAAACTAACAAGTGTGAATAAATGAGTTGAGGTCGAACACTTGAGAGAATCCATCGATCAGGGGACATTGATGTATTCCCAAAACTGTCGATGGCGAGAGAACCTGCCACTGATGATTGCAAGTCTCAAGGCACTCAAAAATGACTCTAGACTCCAATCCCAGAATAAATGATCTAAAGTCGATGGGATGAAATCCGTTGGAAGGAGGGCATTAGGGCATCCCCATCATCCAACATGAGGTACTCAGCAAAGCTGTATAATGTGGAAGGACTCGATCATAAGGTGCACGAACCAGTAACTGTACCGGGAATGGCCGACATGCAAAGTCAAGATAACTGAGGAATGGCCGACTCAGGTTTCAACTTCCTTCGAACAAGAGCATAACGGCATATGGTGACTAAATGAAGGCAGCATAGACTCGATATACAAACTGGGACATCTCTATGACACAGGAGACATCAATAGAGGCTCTATAGGGACTGGAAGCATAACCAGTCGGTGGAGATAAAAATCAGATAAATGAGTACAGCTCCTAAAGTCAAACTATAACCCAACCAATGGATGTGATATATAGTGCTCTGTTCAAAGGCGACACAAATCGACAGCTGCCAAAGATAATATCTTTTCTTGTCCGGATTTTTGGGTTTTTGATTTTTTTTTGTCTTTTTCAGTTATTTGAAAAGCTTGAAAAAAGAATAAACTAGCTTTATAGTTACAAACTAGGAGGAGACGAGTGTCATTTAGGGAAAACAAACTAGTTCCAAGCAGTGGAACATACCTATGCTCAATGCAAGGATACATATGTAGGATATCGACACTCGGGGGAAAATCCCCTCCCGGTAAAAAGGGAATCAAGCTGCGAAGGATATAAAGAAAGGCTCTGCATGGCTAGACATGAGACAAGCTCGGGCTATATGGCTGAAACACAATGTCATGGGAGCCGGCATAAAGCTCAATAAGGCAGGCAAAGTTCATGATAATGCATTCACAACTTAACACAGGGGGAGTCCGGAGGGAAAAAGGCCAGCATAAGATCAAGAGGAGTATGAGGCTCTTGCAAAATGTCATGGCAGTACTATACAACGGACTCCCACACCCTAAAGGAGAAAACATCGGCATGGGCACCAAATGCAAATAAGGTGCTAACTAGGGTACCCATGTAAGGTGAAGCTCTACCACTCATATCATAACACTTCTATAGCAGCAAGAAGGTTCCTTGACATAATAGAGTGGGTTCGTACCTAATGTCATAGTGACATGGTCATAAGGTCATGCAAAATGCAAACAGTGGTGAAACTAACCTATATGCTAGTATAGATGTTATACCTAAGATAAGTACGAACGGTCTCTGGTCACAAAAGAAGCATCCAATAGACAACTTCAGACCTAAGGAAGACCCAACCACACCCACAACCCACCCAACAACTTCCCACAACATCAGACTCACCAAAAGGGAGGATCTACACGACTGTATAAAGAACAGCTGCGTATGTACACGCCTTTTGGCCAAACATCCGCGTATGTACTCGACTGTTGTCCAAAAACCCGTGTATACAGAGAAGGCAGTGGTAAAAAGCAGGTCAAGGCCAAACCAATAAAGGGGAGTGTCAATGGACAAACATACTATAAAATGCGACACAGAAACAGGGAGATAAAAAAAGAAAATCAATAATATCAAGCCCATTGTGCCCGCAAACCCCCCAATAAAAACAAGGAACATCCCCAGCAAAGTCGCCAATTCTGTTACGGAGAGAAATTCCTATGGCTTGGGGTACCACAACAGACAACTAGACTCCAGAAATCAATCTTTCCCAATATGCAATAGAAATAAAATGTCTAACACTAAAGGATCGAACCTCGTACCTTATTCCGGACGGTTGAAGTAGATCCCCGTTGAGCTTTCCAATCTTCAACTTGAATTGATAGAATACTTCCTCAACAACAAGTAAACAATACAAGCATACTATATTTCATGGTGTTAGATCTATTCTAGCATATATAATCAATAATGTAAAAGCATTTGACATATTCCAATGGATACAATATTCATTCAAATACACATTACTGGACATGAAAAGATATTTCTATTAATATGAATCAGAGATTACAAGTGACAACCTCTGATGGCATGTCTGCGAACCGGAGAAATTGAATCCCCCACTTGGGCCTCCACCACCTCAATCCTCCATCACTTCAATAGCAAGCTTACTAGCAAAAGGAAAGCTTGGGAAGAACACAACAGTGCTCCAAGGGACAAAGGGATGTAGACTCAAGCATAAGTTCTGGAAACAATGGACTATAGTTTCGATACTCTCAATTCTCTCTTCTATCTCCACCTTCAATGTACCAAGGGGTTCCTTATATAGCTTCATAAGGGATAATGAAGGGTCGAATCCGAGCGATCTCAAGGCATATGGAAGGCCAGGAGTCAAATGAGTCAGATCCATGTCAAGGAAAACTCCAAAAGGATTTGGACTATGCACACATCCCGATGTACACGGTTATAAGGGTCAAACTCGCGTATGTACGTGGTTATCGGGGAAAAGGCCGCATATATTATCTTTTATATAGTTTTAGGGATGATCAAGGAAACATCAAAGGATAAAATCTGGTCCATGGGGTCTAAAGAGTCTACAACGGGACAGGGGAAGGCCATACAAAGTGTGATTCACCTAGAGTGGTGAAATCCGCTATAACAACGACATGTGGATGGTCTTCTCACTAATCAGATAATGAGTCTGCTCAATTTCTTCACGCGGATTGAGTTAAAAGATCCCCAATTCATTGTTTTGGGGTTCGCCTTCCTTCTTTCTCGTGGATTGCTAGTCTGTGGTGTTCATCCCTCATGTTAGCGCAGAGTTTTGGTATTTGCTTCCCACCAATTTCAGACTGCGCATTGTTCTATTTTCCATCATTAAGTCAAGGACATGATTGCATCAATAGTTCTATGGGTTGAGTCCTTGTCCCTCACGCAGAGATTGGGAGTATGTTCCTTTTTCCCATTTTCTAGTTTGTGTAAATTTCTCCACCGACTACATGAAGGATCATGTGCTATGGGAAGGGTTTCCCGTGTGTTGTTATTTGCCATGATTGATGAACTGTGTTTTTCCCCTGTAAAAGCTTCAATAGCTATTGGCTGCTTGCATGCAGTGGTTTTGTCTTCACACTACATTGGAGTGGTGAATGAGGGCCTTAGGTGCTTGATAAACCTGGTGGGGTGAGAACCACACAGACAGAGCTACTGAGCTGGCTTTCTACTCCACAACCCCTGAATAGCACCGGAAGGGAGATCAGGGTCTGAGGGACTGCATTACAGAGAATGGACTGATTTCCTTATGTGTGGTGTGTGTGGGCATTCTAGAAGCCAGGATGGATCTCGTGTTGGTGTCTGCAACTCTTGAATGAGCTCACCAGCTTAGCATTTAGCCTTTCCCAGCTCTTGGATGGCCTGATAAACCCAACTTTGTTGGCTTGGCTGATCTGTTGTTCGCCTGATAAACCCAATTGTGTTGGCTTGGCTGAACTGTGTACCCTTGTGGTGTTGTTATCCTTGGCTATGTGTAAGCCTGTTAGTTCCTTATTCCTTGGGGAATCACGCCCGACTCAGGGGTGGCAACGTTGCTGAGAGATTGAGGAGCACGCGGGCCTCTGGTTGGGTGGAACGTTGCAGCGATGTAGTTGGTTGCGGGACAAGTTCTCTATAAGATAAGTACTCTTTCCTGACTTGTGTCTACAATTATATTTACCATTGATGAATGATGATATACATATTAAATGCTGATCTGTATATGCATGAGTGTTGATTGATATATTTTGCTTCCATTGTGTATATGAATGATTATGCCTCATAATATGTTTGATGTTTTAAGTATCATGCTTCAACATTACATATATGTATGTTCATGTTTGTTGGGATAGATGCCCAGATGATTTGATGTATAGTAGCATCCTCTTCGCCAGTCGGAGGGTCGGGGACATTACAGTGTGGTATCAGAGCTCTGGTTGCAGCATGGGCCTGAATGAGCTGTGAAGATGCAGTGATAGAGCTTATGTTGTAGCATTTGGGCCTCAGAGGGTAATGACAAATAGTTAATAAAGGAAGGTTGTCTACTGTCCAGAACAAACGAAGAGAAATGGGTGAGGACAGAAAAATTCAAATTTTTTTTCTAAGTGTTGACTTCGTTGGCCATCGGAAACTGTTAGTAGTATTCATCGCCGATCAACATTGGAAGGAATTAGTTGTTCAAAGCACCGCCACTGTGGAAGCCTAGTGTACTAATCCTTTGACGCATACAGGTTCCGCTTGCCAATGCCAATGTGTTTCAGTCACCGATCGAAGGAGAATAGTTGTTGTCATCACCGAAGAATAGAAGATGGAAGAGTCGATGCGGTAGAAGACAAGGCAGGAAGAAAATACATAATTTTCTCTAAGGCACGAGATCATCGGCCATCGGGCATTATTAGTGGATCGGATTGCCGATCAGAAAAGGTTCAATGAGGGAGAACCACAGTTGCAGCTGTTTAGTCCACTAACTATCCGATGCCGCAATGAACAACCGCTCCAACCACCGATGAGTGCCCTATGGAGAACATAGTGACTCTGCTGCTCGTCGTTGCAGCTGTATAAAGAGTTAGCTAATCACCCGAGGTTCTCTGAGCACCGATGCCGAAAAATCCTAGTCGCTCCGACCGCCGACAGAGTCAGGAGCTGTAGAAGACATAGTTTGATTGTGGGCTTCCATTGTGGAAATCTTAATGACTAGTCGTCTGATGCGTAGAGTCCGGTCGCCTATGCATCATGGTTAGTCTGAGCTATCACCGATAAAGTTCGGAATGATAGACGATTACAGGCCCGATACAACGGAAGGAATTAGAGGTTCAGCCACTGAAACACGAAGGAGTTAGCAGGGAAGAGACCCGACTTTGAAGAGTATAAAGACACCAAAAATTTGTTAATGATCGGATCGTCGATCGAAAGCTTAGTTGGTTCGCCCGCGGAAATCGTAGTAAGATTACTTTCCACCGTTGCGCCTACTCAAATGACTATATACCCGATGAATAGTTGATTTCCCACCTGTCCAAATCGGAAGTCTAGTTGTTTGCTCATTGAAACACTAGAGAAAAATAAATAAACAGACTGCCGATGAGTTAGTTGGATTGACCACCGAAATGTTGGAAAAATAGCTGGGAAGAGGTCCGATTGGGCCTAGGAAAATTTGGGTTTTTCGAAGGAATTTATCAGTGATTTTGCAAGCAGTTTTCGACTGTCTTTCAGTAGGTTTCAGCAGATTTTAGTAGACTGTCCGTAGTCACAAGGATGAAAAGAAAAATAGGAAAAATTTGTGTTTTAAGCAAAATTGTGTTTTATGAATTTCCAAAAGAGGAAGGTAAGTAGTTTTGATTTATATTAATGACATGCATCTAACGGTTTGCTACTAACACATTGCAGAATTATAGACAACTTCGAAGAGCAATGCTCTAGAAAGAATAGTGTGGTAAAGAAATAGGTGGTTTAGTCATGAGAACCCATGATGGATATGATGCTCAAGATTATTACGAACGAGTAGAAGATGCCATGGGATAAAATGTCAGTAATGGAAATGATGACATAGAGTCTAATGGAAGGAGATTCTAGGGGACACCGTCCGAGGTTGCATCCACCATGAGAAGCTTGGTAAAAGCCCAGGAAGAGTAGGATCAGTTGAATGTTTCCATCTTGCAGAAAAAGATAGACTCTGGGAAAGAAGGTAGTAAGAGCAGCACCAGGAGAAGGAGAAGGACTTTCAGTGGATCATCTGACTCTGAAGAATTCGGTGGAGATACAAGCTCATCTTCTCTTAAAAGGAAAAGAAGAAGGAACCATAGGGATCGCTCTCGAGATGAATTTGGGAAATGTAAACCTCCTACATTTGATGGTGAGATAAAGACGGGACAAGAAGCTGAAGCTTGGCTTCTTGGGATAAATATGTACTTCCAATTACAGGATTATTCAGGAAACATGAAGGCAAGAGTCGCCATATTCAGTTTGAATGGACAAGCATCAATTTGATGGGAACACTTCAAGCAAGTAAAGAGAATCAGTGAAAGGAAACTGAAGTGGAAACAGTTCAAGAAGTATTTCAAGCAGAAATACCTCTCTGACAGGTATTATGATGACAAGATCAAGGAGTTCCATGAGTTGATATTGGGACAACAGCCAATGGATGAATATGCAAATAAGTTTTTGGAATTGTTGAGGTATGTCTGGTACCTTAGAGATGAGAAAGTGAAGATCTAGCAGTTTCTGAGTGGATTTCCTCAAGCCTATAAAGATAGAATTGAGTTTTATAAACCTAGAACTCTTAAAGAAGCAACAAGAAAGGCTAAGTATTGCTATGAGCAAAGCAAAGATAAACCTGATTACCATAAGGCATGGAGGGAAAAGAAGAATGAGAAGTTTGACCAAAGAAGGAAAGGTTTCAAACATTTTAGATTCAGGAGTAAGCAGAAGCAACCATCCTAAGCTACGAGTAATCCAGTTGGAGTGACAGGTGGAAAGCCTAAACAACCACATCAGAATAAAGGTCCACTCAAATGTTGGAAATGTGAAGGACCCCACTTGCACAAATTTTGTCCACTTGAGAATGAAAGTGCAAGGTCAACTTATAACATTCAGGGAGCAGAAACAGTGGGTCAAGTAGCAAGAGCAGTCTTTAGAATTTATGCAGCACTAGAGGACCGCCAGGCAGATCATCAGTCAACTGTGGTTGAAGTTGCAGGTAAGATTGTTGAACAATCTATTTCTATTTTGATTGACCCTGGTTCTACTCACAGTTACATTACTCCTAGAGTAGTGGAGATTTGTGCTTTTAAGAAGGTAAAGCATGGAAAATATTGGTTAGTTCAGCTAGCCACTGGGACTAAGAGAAAGGTTAAAGAAGTGATAGAGAAATGTCCATTGGTCATGAATGGATTGAACACTTGTGTAGATCTGAATATTCTACTGCTTGGTTCCTATGATGTTCTCATTGGAATGAATTGGTTAGAAGCTCACCGAGTGAAGCTTGACTACTATAATAAGACTTTTGAATGCATGGATGAATAAGGAAACCCGGTAGTTGTGAAAGGTATTTCGAAGGTAATTTCAGTAAGACAGCTTTCAGCAATGCAGTTGAAGAAGTTATGAAGGAAAGCTTTCCAGTTGTATGCAGCTCATATTCTGGAACCAACAGGACATGAAACTCCTAGGTTGGAGGACTATCAGGTGTTATAGGAATTCAGGGATGTGTTTCCTGATGAGATTCAAGGAATTCCTCCAAAGCGGGACATTGATTTCACCATTGAACTTGTGCCAGGAGCAGCACCAGTGTCCAAGACACCCTACAAGATGAGTACATTGGAGATGCTAGAGTTGAAGATGCAACTACAAGAGTTGTTGGAAAATAAGTATATCTGACCAAGTGTGTCTCCTTGGGGAGCAATGGTTTTGTTTGTTTAGAAGAAAGATGGTACACTCAGGTTATGTATTGATTACAGACAATTGAAGAAGGTTACTATGAATAATAAATATTCTTTTCCTAGGATTGATGACCTCTTTGATCAAATGAAAGGAACAAAGGTGTTTTCCAAGATTGACTTGAGGTTTGGTTACCATCAGGTGAGGATCAAGGATGAAGACATTCATAAGACGACCTTCAGGACAAGGTATGGGCATTATGAGTTTGTAGTGGTACCATTCAGTCTCACAAATGCGCCAGCTACATTTTTGTTCCTTTTTGAACGGTGTATTCTGTAAGTATTTGGACAAGTTTGTTTTTGTTTTCCTTAATGACATTCTTGTTTATTCCAAGAATGAGGAGGAGCATGAAAATCATTTGAGACTGGCATTGCAAGTTCTTAGAGAACATCAATTGTATGCAAAACTGAGCAAGTGTGACTTCTACAGGGATATAATTCAGTTCTTGGGTCACATTATCTTAGAAGAGGGTATATCAGTAGACCCTTAGAAGATTGAAGCCATCATGAATTCGCCTACTCCAAGAAATTTGACGGATGTAATATCTTTTATGGGACTTGCAGGATACTATAGGAGATTCATCGAAGGATTTACCAAGGTTGCACATGCCATCAATTCTTTGCAGAAGAAGGGGACAAAGTTTGAATGCACTTTGAAGTGTGAAGAAAGCTTCCAGCTGTTGAAGAATATTCTCACCGGTGCACCAGTATTGAAAGTTGCAGATCCAGAGAAAGATTTTTTGGTGTGTACCGATGCATGTGGATAAGGGCTTGGAGGAGTCCTCATGCAGGATAACCACATGATCTGTTAAGAGTCAAGAAATTTGAAGGAGCATGAGAGGAACTATGCCACTCATTATCTCGATCTTGCAGCCATAATACATGCTCTCAAGATGTGGAGGCATTACTTGATGAGTAGAAGATTTGAACTCAGGATAGACCATTGTGGTCTGAAGTATTTATTTGATCAGCCTACTCTGAATTCTAGGAAAGCGAGATGGCTGGAATTTTTGTGTGAGTTTCATTTTGAAATCAAGCACATAAAGGGGAAAGAGAATAAGGTAGTTGATGCACTCAGTAGGAAGGTGCAGGAAATGCATGTGGCATCTCTTAGTATTTGCCAATCAGATTTGAGGCAGTAGATTGTTAATCACGTTGCCGGAGATGAATTGTATGAGCAGGTAAAAGACAAATTGCAGCAGCAAAGTCTTGAGAAGAAGTATGCATGATATAAATTGGAAGAAGAAGGACTTCTTACTTATAAAGGAATAATTTATATTCTGAATGTAGCAGATTTGAGGAGAGTTGTTATGGATGAAATCCATCAAGCTCCGTATTCTGGTCACCCAGGATATTAGAAGACAATTGCTACAGCTAGAAAGCAGTACTTTTGTCCAGGTATGAAAAAGGACATGGCTGAACACATTTCAAGGTGTATGAAATGTCAATAGGTAAAGTTTGAGCATCAACACCCAGCAGGTTTATTGCATCCTTTGCCAATTCCGAAATGGAAATGGGAAGTTATTTCCATGGATTTTATTACAGGCTTGCCGATGACTTGGAGACAACATGATTCCATCATGGTTGTAGTAGACAAATTGACAAAATAAGCACATTTTATACCAGTGAAGTCTACGCATAAGATTGATGACATTGCAAAGATCTTTATGAAGGATATTTTCAAATTGCATGGATTGCCGAAGGCATCAGTTTCTGATAGAGATGTCAAGTTCACTTCCAATTTTTGGAAAGGGTTGTTTGCAAATTTGGGTACAAAGCTAACTTCAGCACTGCCTACCATCCTCAGACAGATGGGTAGACATAAAGAGTTAATCAGGTGCTTGAAGATATGCTTCGCATGTATGTGATGGACAAACCAACCAAGTGGGAAGATTGCTTACACTTGGTAGAGTTTGCTTATAACAATGGACATCAGAAATCCTTGGGGATGAGTCCGTGTGAATATTTGTATGGAAGAAGGTGTAGGACACCAGTGACTTGGGATAACCCAGTGAACAGAGCTATGCTTGGACCAAAGTTGCTCAAGGAAATGGAGCAAGAGGTTGTAAATATTAGGCAAAATCTGAAGGCAGCAAAAGATAGATAGAAAAGCTATGCAGATAAGCATAGGATGAACAGAGAGTTCAGTGCTGGGGATCATGTTTACCTCAGAGTGAAAGCAAAGAAAATTTCCTTGAATATTGGAATTTGTGCCAAGCTGTCACCTAGATACTGTGGGCCATTTGAAGTGCTTGAAAGAATAGGGCCAGTTGCATATAGACTTGCATTTTCTGCTAATACTAGAGCTCATAATGTTTTTAATGTTTCTTTGCTTAATAAATATGTACATGTTCCTAACTATGTGATAAATTGGGATGTGATTTAGGTGGAAGCTGAGGGAGAGTTCCGAATCGAGCCAATGCGCATCCTCGACAGGAAAGTCACAATGCTCCAGAACTGAGCCATAGGGAAAGTAAAGGTGCAATGGGAGCACTACGGACCTGAAGAGGCTACGTGGGAGCTAGAGGATGCCATGCGATTGGCACATCCATTTTTGTTCAATTCTACAGAATACTGAGGCGGTACCAGTGTAGCATTTTGTTCAAATTTTGTAAATTCACTGAGGACGGTGCTATTGAAGGGGGAGGGGAATGTAATACCCCGGTTTTAACCCCACTTGCATTAACTATACATGATACATATATTTTAAATAATCATGGTTCTGAGCTAAGGGAAAAGGACGCAGACTGAGTTAAAATATCCCCAATTCATTGTTTGGGGGTTCACGTTCCTTCTTTCTCGCGGATTGTTAGTCTGTGGTGTTCATCCCTCATGTTCGCACAGAGTTTTGGTATCTGCTTCCCACCAATTTCAGACTCCGCATTGTTCTGTTTTCCATTGTAAGTCGCGGCTGTGATTGCATCAATAGTTCTGTGGGTTGCGTCCTTGTCCCCCATGCAAATATTGGGAGCATGTTTCTTTTTCCCATTTTTTGTTCTGTGTAAATTTCTCCAGTGACTACATGAAGGATTGTGTGCTGTGGGAAGGGTTCCCTGTGGGATGTTATTTTCCACTATTGATGAACTGTGTTTTTCCCCTGTAAAAGATTCAATAGCTTTTGGCTGCTTGGATGCAATGGTTTTGTCTTCAGACTGCATTGGAGTGGTGAATGAGGGCCTGAGGTGCTTGATAAACTTGGTGGGGTGAGAACCACATAGACAGAGCTGCTAAGATGGATTTCTTCTCCACAACCCCTGAATAACACTAGAAGTGATATCAGGGTGTGAGGGACTGTGTTGCAGAGAAGGGACTGATTTCCTTGTGTTTGGTGTGTGTGGGTGTTCTAGAATCTAGGCTGGCTTTGGTGTTAGTGTCTGCAACTCTTCAATGAGCTCACCATCTTAGCATTTATCCTTTCCCAGCTCTTGGATGGCCTGATAAACCCAACTTTGTTGGCTTGGCTGATTTGTTGTTCGCCTGATAAACCCAACTGTGTAGGCTTGGCTGAACTGTGTACCATTGTGATGTTGTTATCCTTGGCTATGTGTAAGCCTGTTAGTTCCTTATTCCTTGGGGAATCATGCCTGACTCGGGGGTGGCAGCGTTGCAAAGAGACTGAGGAGCACCCAGGCCTATGGTTGGGTGGAACGTTGCAGCGATGTAGCTGGTTGCGGGACAAGTTCTCTATAAGATAAGTACTATTGCCTGAATTGTGTCTGCAATTATATTTACCATTGATGAATGATGGTATATATATTAAATGCTGATCTGTATATGCATGAGTGTTGATTGATATATTTTGCTTCCGTTGTGTATATGAATGATTATGCCTCGTAATATGTTTGATGTTTTAAGTATCATGCTTCAGCATTACATATATGTATGTTCATGTTCATTGGGATAGATTCCCAGATGATTTGATGTATAGTAGCATTCTCTTCGCTGGTCGGAGGGTTGAGGACGTTACATCACCAAACTCCATAACCCATCCCCAGTAATACAATGCTAAATGATTTTCATACTCCGAGCCAAACTAAACCAACCTAAATGTTTTACTTTTGATCCTCTCACATTAGAGAAAATTCAGGGTCTAAAATGGGCCTCATAAAAAATTCCAACCAATAGAATTTCAAGAAAAATTTCAACTATAATGGTTGAGTGGACATATTTGTCACAATACAAAATATTTTTTTCTTCGTATTTTCAACATATATCCTTCTAGTTTTCCTCAAATTTCAAGCGAGAGCACTCATCAAATGCATAATTCAACTCCACATCCAATGATTACCCACACTACATACTTTTGATAGACCCCACCCCATGAAAAATGAGAAATACAAGTAACATATTTTTCAAGTATTTCATATTTTTCCTTGGGGTGGGGTCATTCAAAAGTATGTTGTGTGGGTACTCGTTAGGTTTGGAATTGAATTTCGCATCTAGAAAGTGTTCTTGGTCAAAATTTGAGTAAACCACAGGGAGATATGTTGAAAAAATGGAGAAAAAGAGTATTTTTTCCTATATTCTTCCAAAAATCATAAATATTATATTATTGCTCAGACTATTATTTATTAATTTCCTTAGGAGACACATTTTAGCCCTCAAATTTTCTCTAATGTATTTTTAGGAATTGATAATATTTACCAACAAGAAAGATGTAATTTTTTATTTCTCAGATTTCCTACAGAGAGGAATTGCAACATTCATTTTCTGATTTCCACAGGAACAGAGGAGGGAATCATAAATATAGAAATACAATAAACTCGAATAATCTCAAGGACATATTTCACCAATATAATTATTCCACGTAAAGACAGATATATGAAGGCACAAGTACTAATCCTTCTTTCAATTTTCTAAATTAAGCAGTTCCAATCCTCTCTTCTATAAGAGATTGGATTCACAAAGTAGCCCAAGTATTTAAAACAAAACTCCAACTGTTCCATTCCATAGGTAAAAGTTGTCTAGTTTGTTTCTTGATCCCTAGGTCAAAACTAAAATGAAGAAACATTGATTTTTGAGGGATAACTACCCAAAGTTGAATAAAAGTAAGCGATTACTTCTAGAAACAAAGCCCAAATTGCCTCAGATCCTTTAGCAAAAATAAGAACATTATCTACAAATAAGTCTATTGAATACCTCAAGAAATCTAATCCTGTTTGGCTAAAATTATAAGTCTATTGAGTCCCTCAATTACAAGGAGGAACAACATGTGGGACAGAGGATAACCCTCTCACAGATGTCTGCTGGAAATGAAAAAAATTGTTGGAGAAACATTCACTAAAATCATGAAATTTGTCGAAGAGATAAAGGCTATTGTCTAATTTGTGACATCTTCCAAGAGACCAATATGGATCACCATGAATTTCAAAAAAGACCAATCAACCCGACCATAGGATTTGACCAGTTCTACTAGGAGGATAAAAGCTTTCAATTTATTTGATTTGATAATATGGAGAGATTATTGGGATACTCCCACTGCATGAATAATTTGTTTGTTGGATGAAAATCCAAATTGTTCTTTAGAAATATTCTTCTCTAGAATAGGCTTGATCCTATTCGAGATGAACTTAGTAATGAATTTATAGATTAAATTGAATAAGGATATGTCCATATAGTCATTGAAATATTTAGGGTTGTCCTTCATAGGGATTAAAACAATAAAAGTAGAATTCAATTTGTCGGGAACACATCCTTTTTTCCTTCAGTATTCCATTGCATCAACCAAATCTTGACCCACCTAATAATGAAAATTAAGGAAGAACTCCACTATCCACCCATCAAGACCTGGGTTTTTTTCGTTTGCAAAACTTTTTAAGATAGATTTTACCTCTTTCGACTCAACTTTAGACCCAACATTGTGTCCTTCTTCTCCAGAATAAAGTCTTTGATAATGCACTAGAACCTTCATCTCATCATTTAGGTTAAGATAAATTTTATACTGATACATTTCCTTGAAATACTTAACGGCTTCATTTTCAATAAAAAATTGGTAATCTATTAAATATCCCTCTTTAGTTATATCTTCCTCAATGGAATTGATGATTCTTCTCTTCTTGGCATAGCTATGAAAGAATTAAGTATAGTTATCCCCGTACGGTGTCCAAATTGCTCTACTTTTCAATCCCCATAATTCTTCCCCATGTCTTAATATCTCAGCATTTCTCGGTTCAAGGATAACAAGCTTTTCCTTAAATTATGAAGAGAAAATATTGTCGTCCAACAAACGATATACATAATCAACTTCCTTTTAAAGTTGAACTAAGTCTTTTATATTTTCTTTTTTCTTTTCTCTATCCCTAATTACCACATTTTAGAAAAAAAACATCAATCTTTTGACAAGTTTGAGAATAGGGAGCATACAATTAGTATGACCATAAGATAACCATTTGTTTCTGACCAAATCACAGAAGGCTTGTTCTTCAAGCCATTTATGATTGAACTTAAATGGGTAACGTGTGTTGCATTTCCCAAAATATTTCTAAAGAACAATTGTATTACGATCATAAACTCTGGTCGAAATATCCCATGTTCTAAAGATCCCAACAAATTCCATAAATATTCATCCATAAGAAACCTGTCGAATCTCTTAGCTATGCGGGCTTTGATGAAATGACCATTTGAGCAAGTAGGGATCATAACGCTTGGTTAGACATAAAAAAGGTTTGCTTCGTCAAAAAGGTTCCTAAAGTAATCTTCCAAAGGATCAAATAATTTTCTAGAACCCCATATTTCAGAAGAATCCATGATGAGATTGATATACTCTCCTAAAATAAAACATGAGTCAGAGAACATCCTTGAATATGGAATATGGTCTGAGAATTAGTTCATTTAGCTATCAGGGCCATACATATTAAAAATTCTGATCCTTATGTCTAACCCTCTCATTGTAACTTTGATTAGGAGAACTGCCACAGTAGAGTAAGAATTAAAATAAACAAGCCATCGATTCCATACAAACAAAAGTCCACCCAAGTTACCCACATCATCTAACCCACAAAATTTCCATTTTAGACAATATTTTAAGAAAAACACACAAGCGTTAATTGAAGATGCCATTATTTCCCGAAGCAAAATAATCTGAGGTATAACTACCTCCAACAGTATTTTTAAGACAATTCTTTTGGGAGAGATTGCAAGGCCTCTAATATTAAAGGTCAAGACATTCATTATATAACATGCTTCTAGGGAGATCTTTCTCTAAGTGCCCCAATATCTTCAAAATACAAATCACAATCAAAATATAAACCCTTGGAAAAGAAAAAAGAAACCTTTGGATTAACAAATTTTTGTTGTAGAACTCGGTCATGAAGGTCTGGAGCCCCAACATTACCCATTTTTCTTTATGGTAGTAATATTTGTAAAATGTATAGAGGAAATAGGAATTTTATCAGATTCCTCTCGTGCAGTTCCCCCCAAAATGGATAAAGTCTTACTATGTAGGCCCTCCCTTTCAGAAATAGATATCATGCCCATAGGCGAAGAAGGGTTAGGTAAGGAAGGATCCAAATGGTATGACATAGTTATTGGAGATAGTTCAATATATAATGGGTCCCTACATGGATGAAGGGGAGGAAAATGCGATCTCTTAAATCCTCCCATCAAACCCTCATAATGCCCTAATATCTCCCCAAGAGTACCAGAACTTGTTTGTGAATGGGAAACATGAGGAACAGGTCTCTTAGTTGCAATCCCAACCCCATTCCCTAAGGATTGGGAAAATCCCTCAATATCCAAACACGCAGGGTTCTCATATCACCCGACTAAGGGATTGGTATCCAGAACTGTACCTGGGATCAAATATCCACTTTCCGAAACAACCAACCCCACGCTATAAATAATTGGTTCTAAAATCATATTCTTCGAAAGAAATTTTAATAATAGGGGTAAGGCGTTTTCACACTTACACAATAAACCCATTGTTATAACCCAAAAATTCGTAAAAATTTTAAAATTTTCAAGTGACATAAAATGTCTAATGTCGCCGCTAATGTACCAGTAATGGTTAGTAGATAATAAAATAATTTATAAGATAAACAAAGAGTTGCTTCTTTATAATATTTTGTATTAACTAAAGGCTTATCCTTGATAGCTGAGTTAGTGCTGATTTTTACTTAGCAGTTGTAATTTTTCCAAAAGTAAAAAAATAAATTGTATTTTATTGCTGCTAGATATACTGATGATTTCTTTTGTCAAGTAAGGAAATATTCTTATGTGTGATCGGGGCTTACTTAGATTTAAGCTAACATAGTTGGAATGATGATTCCTTACAGGTTTAGCAAGTAAACGCAAGTTCCAATAAAAATAATATTTATATTCGAGTCAAAAAGATACTTCTCTATCATGTTTATGATGCTAGCATTAGAATGTTTAACTATAGCTTGTATCCATAAGAGGTAATGTTGATCTTAATTTATTTTGCTGTGAAAACTATGAAATGGCACTTAATCAAACTACATATGCATGGGTTAAAAGCATGATCAAATACTGTTAGAAAAAATCAAATTCTCTGGATGATTATGATAGAAAATAAATCTAAACAATACTTGTATTCTTTCGTACAACAATTGTAATCTAGAGTTTAAATATTGGTAAACAAAATAAGTTCACAACTTAAAGCTTCGATTAATCAACAATGTTTGATATCTATCACATTTATCACAAAACTACTTTTTTACTTTTATCTGTTTACTCAATACTTGGATGCTAATATTACACTCACATCTCTTATATGGTCTATTAACAACATTTACTAGCATCTCCAAAACATACTTTATTAAAAGAATTTGATCGAGAATCTCTTCCTAACTGAAAGAGTTCTTCCTTGTTACTTTTATAGTCCTTTACTTGAGTTCTTAATACTTGTATCTTACACTTTAATTCTTAGTGTATTCTTTAGTTATAAACTATAACTTTTTATGAGTTTGTTTATAAAAATTTCAAGGTAGTTTTGTTGATTGACATATTAAAGGAGATACTTATTTTTGTTTGGTCATATTTAGCCTTTTACTTCGCAATTATAACAAAATCAAATGGCTACCTCTATATCTCCTTCTTATATAGTATACCATACAACATATGTCTTTTAATGATATCAAACTTAGTTAGCGAATAGTTTGATTTATAAATTAAGACCATAGAATAATATATTCATGTTTTAATCTTATTATTTAATATGCTGAGCATTGAATTATCTCAAAGGTAAAATATCATTAGAAATTATAGAATTTTCATTGATTCGATGACTAAGGATTGGATATAAAATGATTTTCAATGCAGATATAAAATTGCATACACGACTATGGAACTTCTACCCATGCTCATGAAAAATCTCGAAGGAGATGTGGTGATGGTTTTATCCAGGAGATGGTTGACTTAAAACTAAACCCTACTCTTTTCTTCTCCTAGAGAGGGTCCTTTGTCCAGTTTGTCTGAGCTGAGAGCTAATTGCCATCGAAACCCTATAACCACCTCCAAGCTTGCAGGTTGCTTCCATAACAAAACACCGTGGGCTGGTTTATGTGAGGTCGTAAGGTGGTTTCTCGGTGTTTAAGGTTGGAGTGATTGCACAATTACTTTCATATTTTTGACTCAGAGTTCGGTTGTATTCAGTGCACTATTCTCGTCTGTGGCCTTAGCCTTCCATATGCCATGTTCCAGCTGCTTGTGACCTCTAGTTTCTCCATTGAATATTAGGTAAAAAAAAAATGTCGGTCAATAATCCTACTGCATGACAGCTATAAAACTCACAACACACTTATACACTATAACTAACACTTTTCCTTCTTGTGCAGGTTCCCTTTACGACAAAAGGGGTTAACTAGAAGCTCGACTCTCCCATTTACGGTTTCATAAACCCCAGGTAAGCCCTGGTTACACTAAGGGTTTTTCTCCTGCATTCATGTGGTGGTTTGAACGGCAAGAAACTCGGTTGCTGGTTGTAAACTCCACTTGGGTTTTTACTATTAGTTACTTCTTGTTATTTTGTTTTAGTTAGGATTTTGAAACCCTAGAGGGTACTATGTGCAGGAATGCTGAAGGCTATAGTAGCCATGAAAATAAGGTTTAGTGACAGTGCCTTTATGTCCTGTGATGATGTAAATCAATGTTTTGTTTAACTTTCTCTTTGAACTTGGCTCTAAGCGGAGATAATGTTATTCAACCTCTACCTGGTTATTTAATATTTTTCAGTGGTTTTTAAATGAAAAGAGATGACTGCTCGTTCAGTTGAAACTTGTAAACTGGCAAGTTTATTAGTAAAATATAATTTTTGGTTTACTGTCTTACTATTTTTACAAGAAATTAAATGATTTGTTTTTGTATAGGCTTAATCCTCGACAGGGTTATAAGAGGCCATGGGCCATTATGCTTATGCTATTTTGTTTCTGTTTAGCTTGTTTACAGTATTATTTAATTTAAAATAAAAACATTCGGTAAAAAGGGTTTATAGTGTTTGTTACTATTTACATTTTTTATAGTATTCTTAGTTGAACACAACAGTTTGTTTCTCTTTCCATTTTGTTATTGTTTGAAATAACCTATAGTTCCAAAATGATATGGATTTTTATAGAAATTGTTCTTAGTTTTGTTTTCCTATTATTACTATCAGTAATAAATAATTACAACTGCTAAATGTTATGTCATGGTTAAGATAGCAAAAGTCTGTCTTTAAGGATTTAAACCTACCTCTTGCAAACCCTAAGTATTTGTATTACCGAAAAGATAGTAAAATGTGAACTGGAAGTAATTTATTAACAAGTCACTATGGATTGCTATCTTGGTTAAATCCTAGGTTTATTTAAATAATTTTATCTATTATGTTTACAGTAATTATTAGTACTAGAAATGCTTCTGTGAATAGTATGTCTATAAATGATTATATATATATTCAGTTCTTTTTTAGATAATTAGTTAATATAGATACTTCCAGTAGCTAGATCAAGTACTACTATTTTCTGTAATGATTCTGATACAAACTCTAAAAGAGGTCATTTACATTTTTCATTCAGAGTTGATAAACAAATCTTCCCATCTACTTGATCAACCCACTGTACTAGAGTACTGCCTATTCAAAGCATGGAAAAATATGGTGTGGTAATTTATTTATAATTACTTTCATTTACTAATATGCCTACCATTCTAAACATAATATACTAATCACTAATATTATCAATACACAACATTATTTTCTGTATAAACCCTAACCAAAACAATAACATGCATTTCTAATTTGAAAACTAATGATCATTTGCTGAAAACAATAAAAAAGTTATAAATAACCTGAACAATAAAATCCTGTGAAATGATGAGGTGACAACAACTTAAGGAGGTTGTTCCTCCCAACCAACTCCTAGAGAAATCATAGTTTGCACTTCCTCAGGACCCTCGAGCATGTTTTCTGGTCCTCCTGGTAGAGTACTAGGTGAAGGATGTATCCTTAAAACCTTCTGTCACCTGAATGGTCAAATTACAACAGTAATCCAAATCTACTTACAGCAATAAGAACTTCATCCTAAGGGTTGCATAAGTTTAGTTCTCAGAAGTTAACCCATTAGACTCACTTCAATCACTCCCCTCCATCGAATTTAGCATGTGCACTTCATTCACACTGAATGATCACTTTTCCAGAATGAGCAGCCTCGGCTATCTTCAATGGGAAATTTGATAATAAATCCTAGGCCTTCTGGGTCAGTTTTTACTTAATGAGCCACTTGCTCCAATTCCACTTTCTTGGGGAATATTGACCACAAATATAGGGAAGTTACCACCTGCAACAGTTAGAAGTAGTTTGAGGATGCTACCACTTGTTAGTATACTCTCCACCTAGTATCCTCCACCAAGTGACCAATTAACACTCTTTTAACAGCTTCCTTAAGTTGTTTTCTCATCATTTATATATTTTTTTAAATGAAATATTCTGAAAACACATTAATTATTCTTGACTCCACTTGGTCATAAATTACAAACTTAGCATAAAATATAACATAATTTTCCTCAATAAGATTAAATTGGTTTTACAAATTGGGGCATGTGACATACACACCCGCTTAATCTATAACATCGTCCTCGATGTTATTTATTCCTCATCCTCAGAGTTCCCTTGAAATATAATTGGATATGCATCCCACATATGACTTTCCAATTCCCAGGTGACTTCTTCTGGACTAAGGTGCTTCCATTGCACCTTCACTCGACCAATGGTGCGATTCTGAAGTGATATCTCCCTCCTTTCGAGGATACAATCGAGTTCCACCAGAAAATTTCCTTTGGGTTCCACTTGCACATAATTCCAATTAATAACATTAGTAGCATCATGTACATATTTTTTTAAGATAGAAATATGAAAAACATTGTCAACTCTTAGATTTGGTGGTAGAGATAACTGATATGCTACTTGTCCTATCATGGACAGTATTTCAAAAGGACCAAAATATCAAGGTGCTATTTTAGCACAGCTACCCAACCTCAGAGAACTCTTTTTGGGTCTCACTTTAATAAAAACATGTTTTCCTACCTAGAACTCCTTTGGAGTTTGTTTAAGGTCTGCTTGGATTTTCTATCGATCTTGTGCAATTTTCAAGTTACCTTGTACCTGTTTTATAATTACTTCCATCTCCTTCAATAATTTAGGTCCTAATACTAACCTTTCCACTGGATTACTCCAAGATATGGGAGTGTTGCATTTCCTTCCATATAGAATTTCAAAGGGACCTTATCTAGCTGAAGCTTGATAATGATTATTGTAAGCAAATTCTATCAAGTGTAAATAATATTCCCATTTAACTGGCTGCTCCTTTACATACATTCTGAGTAGATGTTCCAATACTTGATTCAATCTTTCAATCTATCGACCAGTTTGAGGATGGAAAGAGGTACTAAATTTTAATGTAGTATTTAACCCTTTAAACAAAGATTTCCAAAACTTACCTATAAATTTAGGGTCTCGGTTTAAGATTATCACCTTCGGTATTCCATGCAACTGAAAAATTTGTTTTAAGAAAATATCATCAATATTTGTAGTTTTATAAGTAGTTTTTATAGGTATAAAATGGGATGCTTTACTCAACTTATCAACAACTACCATGATTGAGTCATTTAGGTTCTAATTTCTAGGTAGTCCCGTGTTAAAATCAAGGCTAATTATCTCCCATTTCCATCTAGGAATAGGCAATGGCTGAAGTAGCCCAGCTGGATGCTGATGTTTAGTTTTTACTTGCTAACATTCGAAGCACCTAGCAATATATTCTGCCAATTCATTTTTCATATTTGGCCAGAAATCATCCTTTCTCAGCATGGTTATGGTTTTCTGATAACTTGGATGCCCTGAGTAAGGAGTTTTATTAACTTCATTTAAAATTAACAACTTGATCTTAGGTACATTAGGTACGTATAATTTATCTTTATACAATAATAATCCTTTTTCATTCAAGTTGTACCCTGTACTTAGACTTTCTATTAAATTTTCTTTTACTTTTGCTAGTAATTTTTCATAATTTTCATCTTGTTCTATTCCAGCTTCTAGCTATTTTTCCAAGTCTGTTGTATAAGTGCTGATAAATGCAGTAAATTTCAGCTTTGCATTTCTACTTAATGCATCAACAACTTTATTCTCCTTTCCTTTAATATGTTGAATTTAAAAATCGTATTCACTTAGAAAAGCTAGCCACCTGGCATTCAAGTTAGGTTGATCCAACAGATATTTCAATCCTTTATTATCTATCATTAGTATAAAATTCCTTCCTATTAAATGATGATGCCACATCTTTAAGCCGTGTATGAGAACAACTAATTCTAAGTCATAGGTCGCATAATTTTTCTCATGAATATGCAGCTTCCTAGACTCATAAGCAATGACATGTCCTTCCTGAGTTAATACTCCACCTAAACCGTCATTGCATGCATCAGTACATACTATAAATCTTTGTTAGGGTCATCAATTCTTAGAATTGGTGCGGTGGTTAATAATGTTTTTAACCTTTTAAAACTGTCTTCACACTTCTGATTCCAATTGAATTTCTTCCCCCTTTTTTTTGCAAAGAGGTTATAGGATTCACAATTTTTGAAAACCCTTTGATGAATCTCTGATAATAACCAGTAATCACCATGAATGATCGGACATTAGTTACGTATTTTGGGACTATCCAATATTCAATTTCCTTTATCTTTTCGGGGTCAACAGAAATTCCTTCTTTAGTCACCACATGACCTAAATACTGGATTTTATCTTTAAAGAAGTCACATTTACTAAATTTTGCAACAAGTTGATGCTCTCATAATTCTTACAAGACAATTTTTAAGTGTTCTTTATGTTCCTCTTTAGACTTTGAGTAAATTAAGATGTCGTCAATAAATACGACCACAAATTTATCCATATATTTGTGCATTACATTATTCATCAGACACATAAAAACAGTTGGGGCATTAGTAAGCCGAAATGGCATAATGACAAACTCATAATGTCCATATCGAGTCCTAAAGGCTATTTTAAAGTTGTCTGCATCCTTGATTTGGACCTGGTGGTATCTAGATCGTAAATTAATCTTTCAAAACACCGTGGCTCCATGAAGTTGATCAAACATATCATCTATGCGAGGTAATGGGTATCTGTTCTTGATAGTCATTTTATTTAATTGATGATAATCTACACAAAGCCGTAGAGTTCCATCATTCTTCTTAACAAAGATGACAGGTGGCCCCCAGGGAGACACACTGGGTCTAATGCAATTTTTATCAATGGGTTCTTTTAACTGCGACTTAAGTTCATTTAATTCTAGTATATTCATCTGATAAGGGGCTTTTGAGCTGGGCACTGCACCAGGTACCAGCTCAATAGTAAAATCTAATTCCCGTTTCAGAGGCAGTCCTAGAATTTCTTCCGGAAATACATCTAAATATTCCCTTAGAATCGGAATATCTTCCAATTTTAATTTATCTATGTTGTTTATGTTTTCTTCATCAATTACTGTTACCCCAAAAGTCTTACAGCCTTTCCTAACAACTCTCTTAAGTTGCAAAGTAGAAATATGCCTTACGACTATTTTCCTAGGGATTCCCTTTACATTTATTAACTTTCCATCGCTATTTATGCAAGTGAAGGTTGTATCAAAGCAATTCAGGACCACCCTATGTTGTTCTAACCAATACATACCAATTAATATATCATATGAACCTAAAGGTGGCACATTGAGCTTAACAGAGGTTTCAAACTGATCCATAGTTACTGCACAATTCTTAACAAAGCTAATTACCTTTCTCTTTGCACTAGTAGCTAGTTGAACTAACCAATATCTTGCAAACTTTTCAACTGGAATCTTACACTTTTCTACTAAACTAGGAGAAATATAGCTTAAATTAGCTCTTGGATCAATTAAAATAGATATAGGTATTTGATTTATCTTACCTTCCAATTCCACCATGGAAGTTTGATAATCTTCTTTCCGGTTCTCTAATGATGCGTTCATCCTGGGCATTGTCCTTGCTAAATCACCAACAATCATCTCCTCCTGTATTGTGTGTATGTTGCTAACAATCTTCTTCCAATTGGGGCAAACTGATGCATAATGCAGACCATTACATTCCCAACACTTTATGGGTTCCTTTCATTCAAAATTCTTTGTATATTTACTGTGGTTGTTAGTAGATTCTTTATTCCTTTGATTATTTGGATTGGTCTATGAATTACTTTTGTTCCCTTGGAAATTTTTACTAGGAAAATTTTTGGTGTTATTATTCTTAAAATTTCGATTAGGCACAAAATCTTTATTTTTCTATTCAAAGTTATTATTCCTTTTGGCCTTTTAGTTGGTCATACTTTCCTTTTTACGATTATGTTCATAACAAAAATTCACTTTTCTCATTGCTTCTTCTAATGTTTTCGGATTTTCATACTCAATTCTGTCCTTTATATGATAAGGTAAACAACTGAGAAACCGTTGTACCTTAGGTTTCTCATCCACAATATATGGCACATATCTGAGCAGACTTAGAAATTTACTATTCAGTTCTTTCATATTCATTGTTCCCAGTTTTAGCTCGTAAAATTCCTTGGCCCTTTCCTCATAATACTCTTCAGATAAAAATTTCTTCTTGAAATATTTCTTAAATGTACTCCAATTTATATTTTTCTTCCTTATACCTTTTACTCTTTTTAGGTCTTGCCACCATATATCTTCTTTTCCTGTGAGATTATAAATAACCCTCCTGGCCTTCAGTTGATTAGAGTAGTTATAAATTTGGAAGTATTTCTTCATTCCGGATGGCTAGGATTATGCTTCTTCCCCATTTTCAGTTTCTCCATTAAAGGTTGGTGGCTTTATCTTCTTAAACTCCCCAGATATTTCTTCGTAAGGTTTAAACTTTCTTTTCCTAGTATGGTGATTATCTTCACTACTGTCACTAGGTATAATGAAAGTTTTGTTTATGTAGATCACCATATAGTTCAGAAGATGAGCTACTTTCATTTTTAACTTGTTTACTATTTTTATCTTTATGCTAGTAACCCATATCTTTAGACTCAGTTCTTTTATCTTTTCCCTCAGTATGAAATCTTTGTATTAAAATTTGATTTAGCTCCTCTTGAGCTCTCAGAATCCTCTCATTTTTTTTCTTAACCGATTCCATATATGTTTTTAATTCCTTAACTATTTGTAGTAGTTCTAAAGAATTATTAGGTATCTCTTCTTGTATAGGTTCTTTTTGAAAATCATTTCATTCAGTGTAAGGAGATTCCTCATCCACATATTCTTCCAATCTATCCATACCTATCATTAACTCAGAAACAAAATTCTCTAGGCGTATCATTCAAAAGAAAACAACATCAACATGTTTATATTAAATTTACTGTTCCACATAAGCAAGTTGAGCTACATTTAGGCCTACTGTTTGAACTTGTGCTCTGATACCACATGTAATAACCCAAAAATTTGTAAAAATTTAAAATTTTTCAAGTGACATAAAATGTCTAATGTCGCCACTAACGTACCACTAATGGTTAGCAGATAATAATTTTTTTTATAAGATAAACAAAGAGTTTCTTCTTTATAATATTTTTTATTAACTAAAGGATTCTCCTTGATAGCTGAGTTAGTGGCGACTTTGACTTAGCAGTTGTATTTTTTCCAGAAGTAGAAAAAGAACTTGTATTTTACTGTTGCTAGATATACTGATGATTTCTTTTGTCAAGTAAGGAAAGATTCTTATGTGTGATCAGGGATTACTTAGCTTTAAGCTAATACAATTGGACTTATGACTCCTTACAGGTTTAGCACGTAAACATAAGTTCCAGTAAAAATAATATTTATATTTGAGTCAAGAAGATACTTCTCTAGCATGTTTATGATGCTATCCTTAGAATGTTTAACTGCAACTTGTCTCCATAAGAGGTAATGTTGATCTTAATTGGTTTTGCTGTGAAAACTTCGAAATGGCACTTAATCAAACTACATATGCATGGGTTAAAAGCATGATATAATATTGTCAGAAAACATCAAATTCTCTGGATAATTATGATAGAAAATAAATCTAAAAAATACTTGTCTTCTTGCTTACAACAATTCTAATCTAGAGTTTAAATGGTAAACAAAATAATTTCACAACTTAGAGCTTTGATTACTCAACAATGTTTGATATCTATCACATTTACCCCAAAACTACTTTTTTACTTTTATTTGCTTACTCAATACTTGGGTGCTAATATTACACTGAGATCTCTTATATGGTCTATGAACTGCATTTACTAGCATCTCCAAAACATATCTTATTAAAAGAATTTGATCAAGAATCTCTTCGTAGCTGAAAGAGTTCTTCCTTATTACTTTTACAGTCCTTTACTTGGGTTCTTAATACTTGTATAATACACTTTCATTCTTAGTGTATTCTTTAGTTATAAACTATACCTTTTTATGAGTTTGTTTATAAAATTTTCAAGGTAGTTCTGTTGATTGACATACTAAAGGAGATACTTATTTTTGTTTGGTCATATTTATCCTTTTACCTCACAATTCTAACAAAATCAAATGGCTACCTCTAGATCTCCTTCATATATAGTATACCATACAACATATGTCTTTTAATGATATCAAACTTAGTTAGCGAATAGTTTGATTTATAAATTAAGACCCTATAATAAAATATTCATTTTTTAATCTTATTATTTAATATGCTGAGCATTGAATTATCTGAAAGGTAAAATCTCATTAGCAATTATAGCATTTGCATTGATTCGATGACTAAGGATTGGATATAAAATGATTTTCAATGCAGATATAAAACTGCATACATGCCTATGAAACTTCTACCCATGCTCATGAAAAATATCGAAGGACACGTGGTGATGGTTCTATCCATGAGATGGTCGACTTAAAACTAAACCCTAATCTTTTCTTCTCGCAGAGTGAGGGTCCTTCGTCCAGTTTGTCCAAGCTAAGATCTCGTGGCCATAAAAACCTTGTAACCAACTCCAATATTGCAGGTTGCTTCCATAAAAAAAGACCGTGGGCTGGTTTATGTGAGGTCATAAGGTGGTTTCTCAATGTTTAAGGTTTGAGTGATTGCACAATTACCTTCATATTTTTTACTAATATTTTGGCTGTATTTAGTGCACTATTCTCATTCGTGGCCTTACCCTTCCATATTCCATGTTCCAGCTGCTTGCGACCTATAGCTTCTCCATCGAATATCAAGTAAAAAAAAAATGTCAGTCAATCTTCTTACTGCATGACAATTATAAAATTCACAACACACTTAGATGCTATAACTAACACTTGTCCTTCTTGTGCAGGTTCCCTTTAAGGTGAAAGGGGTTAAATAGAAGCTCAACTCTCCCATTTACGGTCTCATAAACCCCGAGTAAGCCCTGGTTACACTAAGGGTTTTTCTCTTGCATTCATGTGGTGGTTCAAATGGCAAGAAACTCGGTTGTTGGTTTTAAAATCCACTTGGGTTTTTACTATTAGTTAATTCTTGTTATTTTGTTTTAGTTATGATTTCCAAACCCTAGAAGGTACTATGTGCAGGAATGTTGAAGGCTATAGTAGCCATGATAATAAGGTTTAGTGACAGTGCCTTTACAGCTTGTGATGATTTAAAAAAATGTTTTGTTTAACTTTTTCTTTGAACTCGGCTCTAAGCCGAGATAATTTTATTCAACCTCTACCTAGTTACTTAATATTTTTCAGTGGTTTTTAAATGAAAAGAGATGACTTCTCACTCAGTTGAAACTTGTAAACTATAAAGGTTATTAGTAAAATATAATTTTTGGTTTATTGTCTCACTGTTTTTACAAGAAATTAAATGATTTGTTTTTGCACAAGCTTAAGCCTCGACAAGGTTATAAGAGGGCGTGGGCCATTATGCTTATGCTATTTTGTTTATGTTTAGCTCGTTTATAGTATTATTTAATTTAAAATAAAAACATTTGGTAAGAAGGGCTTATAGTGTTGGTTACTATTTACATTTTTGACAGTATTCTTAGGTGAACACAACACTTTGTTTCTCTTTCAATTTTGTTATTATTTGAAATAACCTATAGCTCCGAAATGATATGGATTTCTATAGAAAGGGTTCTTAGTTTTGTTTTCCTATTATTACTATCAGTAATAAATAATTACAGTTGCTAAATGTTATGTCATGGTTAAGATAGTAAAAGTCTGTCTTTAAGGATTTAAACCTACCTCTTGTAAACCCTAAGTATTTGTATTGCCGAACAGATAGTAAAATGTGAACTGGAAGTAATTTATTAACAAGTCCTA
>LPNX010479378.1:208377-262705 GCA_001517045.1 Pseudotsuga menziesii
ACCCTCCCAAAAGTGGTTTGGGTGCATTTTTGTATTTCGAGGTAGTCTTTACAAAACCGCCCCTAATAGCATTGATGCTGAAAGTTTTGACTTTTAGGGGCGATTTTGGAAGATATCAAAACCACCCCTAAAAGTGAATTTAGGAGGCGGTTCTAAACCCCCACAAAATTTCACTTTTGGGGGCTGTTCGACCCCCCCCCCCCCCCCCGAAAAAAAGAAGAAGTTACTTTTGGGGGTGGTTTGAAACCTCCCACAAAATTTACTTTTAAGGACGGATATAAACCCCCCTCGTAGGTACCTGCGGGGGAGGTTCAGAACCACCCTTAAAAGTACCTACAATACAAAACATTGGGGGTGGTTTTAATCCCTCCTGGTAGGAACCTATCTACGCTGTTCAAAATCCCCATCATAGGTACCTAGGGAGGTGGTTTGAAACCCCCCCTAAAAATATTTACAAGCCTTTGGGGGCAGTTATAAACCCCCCTCGTAGGTTCTTACAAAGGCGGTTCAAAACCCTCCTAAAATGATTTACAAACATTTGGGGGCGGTTATGAACCTTCCTTGTAGTGACATATGAAGTCACTTTAGAACCCCCCTAGTACCCATAATAGATCATAATAAAATATATTTTATTTAAAACATCAATATTGCAATATAATTAGGGAACAAAAAAATCGAACCTTCAACCTCGTGCTTGTAAATAAGGCACTCTACCATTGAGCTAGAACACTTTTAGAATTGGGGAAGGGGAAATATTAACACCAAGATTCCATCATTTGTAATTCTAAGAAAAGACTAATAATTCCAACATTGTTTTTGTCTCAAGAGACCTGAGAAAGTAGTCTGAATGACTCTGACCTTATAATTTGGCTGAACTTGAAAGGTTTCATATGTAACATTGATTCAATAAAGAAAACAATAATACATAAATGTTTTGTAGGACAAAGTTGGCATTCAAGTTCATAAACATCCTATAGAAGTGAACATGTAACTAGAATTTCAAGTATTCGTGGATAAGAACGTGCATCTTTTCTAATGGTTGCTTGATGGATCCATGTAAGAGTAGCCTTCTCTTAAAATTTATGTCAGTAGATCACTGGGTTCTACAATTATAACATATTTAGACCCAACTAAATCTAGACCAGTGATATAAATAACATTCAACTACACTATGGAGAAATACAAATATTAAAAATTGAATAGCATGGATAGATATATAATCTTTTCTAAGATAAACAACTCATAATAATGCATTTATAGATACCTGCAACTGATCTAATCATGAATGAACATCACCATCACTCAAAAGTCCAATGAGACAAAGTGTGCCATTTTCAAAGCACTCCTTAATGTATTTAAATGCTTCTTCCTCATAGAATTTTCCAGAGGCAAGAGAATACTACCACTAATTTTTCTCTGCACCCAAAGTCAAAATCAAAGTTAGTATGTTTCCCATACTAAAAGATGTAGCACAAATAAATAGTAGAAATATCCTTTCAGTTACCATTTATACAATTATAAAGTACATCTTATAAAAATATCATATGATATCACCCCAATTTGTAAGGTGGTCAAGGGAAAAATACCCATTGTATAGGATTCTCACAAGTCACTGTAAATGCAGAAATGATCCATGTGCAAGATATTCCTTCTTCACTCTAATCCTTGACATTTTTCATCAATAATTTTCCAAAAGTAAAAAAACCAGAGCAAGCAAAAATAAAGTGAGATGCTTGTTTACCTTACTTGAAAATAACAGATATCAAGCATAGTAAGTCATAGAGGATAGTAGAGTCGAATAAGGACTTTGTTCCTTCTTTGAAGAATCTAGAAAATAGAGTGAGAGTTTTATTTAATCCAGTTGACTCATTTAGATGGATAACTTAGCTTTAGATTACCGAGCTTGTTAGCTCACAGAAGGTTTTAGGTAGCTTATTGGGGCTTAGTTAGATTGAGGAAGGTTCGATCAAGAGGAACAAGCTCATATTTTAGACTCTTGGAGATTACACGTAGAGAGAGAGAGGTCTCTATTTGTAGTGATCGATCCATTGTATTTAGGTTCAGATAAAGGACCATTGTGAAACAAGATTCTATGCCTTTATTTTTGGGTTTTATGAGTTTGGAAGCAATTTCCCTTTTGAATCATATCTTATGACCACATTGACTATATGGTTAGTTGAATGAAAAATTGTCTTGAGTATTGACATTTACACATAGTAATTCACTTTTAGTTTTGCATTGCAAGGAAGATCCATAGCATAGGAGAGATTGGTTAACAAGGTTACAAGTTGATGATGGTGATCAAGAGTTGAGTTGATGAACGACTAAAGAGGAATTTCGGTGACTAAATAATGAGAAAGTTAAAGGAAAATATGTTGCGAAGATGGAAATTAATCATTGCAAGGATGAAGAAGATCAATGGTTAATAATGATGTTCCTGCAGATCAATGGTAGAGAACTATTTCGTTAGGAAAACTAGCGCGATAGAAGAAATTCTTGACTGGCGCAATACTTTAAAAAATATTCCCTATAACAATTTAAGTCCAACGTTGATCTAGATCTGACGATTGTTAGTCCATTTCATGGATGAGCTAGCAAGCGGGTTAATTACAGAAGCTGGGTGCGAAATCATTGTGTAATCTAGTTCACCGAAGGTAATACTTGTATAATCTTTGGGCCATGCATGAGCATGTGTTGGGAAGTACAGTTGCAGATGAGGATCCTAGCCACTCCTGAGCGCATGGTGGGAAGTACGGTTTCAAGCCCGAAGTGATGGATAAGGGAGATTCATGGCACGGGACATATATGGTATTTAAGGTTTTGATTTAGGGAGCAGTATAAGCACTAACCAAAATGCCCCAACCTACCAGAATATGGCATACCAATTTTGGTCTAAATCATAATTTCAAGGATTTAAATTCTAATTTTAATCAATTGGGTGGTTTTAAAATCAACGATTTTGTTTAACGAAGTCCAATAAAAATTAGTAAAATCACAAAATGGTGAAATGAACAATTTATCAGCAAAATTTAGTCTGATTTTCATAAAAAAAATCAATCAGAAAAGGGAGGAAATTTGGTTAGTGTTTATCCTATGTGCTCAGGGGACGCCAATCCAGGATGACACCAGGATGACGAAGGTTGAGTATAGAACCATTGTGATGGTGAGGTGGCTACCACACGTATATTCTAAAGTAGCTCCTCCCTCTATTCAATGACCTCTATGGAGTATCCCAACCTCTGGTGTTTCTTTTGTGTTGAAGGTGCTCGTGACTATGTTTTCTTCTCTAAAGCGTTCGTGCTTGGTGAAGAGTCTATCTCCTAGCATTTTTCCATGGCTCCCAAATGCTATCAAAGGGAAATCTTGGGGTCGGGGGAAGTCTCAACTGAAAATCGCAACAAGGGTCATGTGACTAGAGCCTAGATATAGGTGTAGGAGGTTGCTGACTTCTTCAAAGAATTTATTCCTATGGAGACCCAAAACAAAATTGAATCAGTTACAGACTGTTAATGGGATAAAGCTAATATCATTTACTGGGATGATTTGCGCTGTGAGGTTGAACCTTCGGTGGTAGACCCTCGAAATATAGCTAGGAGGGTTGCGGCCTATGACAGATTGCTTATGTTCTATTGGGTTAACATGAACCTGATAACACACTCTTTGCTTAGTGCTGCTGCAAAATGGGAAGGGGATGAAGAACCAATGAGAGTTTGGAAGGAGCACAACTCCGATTGCGGGCTAATGCACAAAAAGATATAAATCATGGACACAAAGATGGGGATTCAATTCATCCACCCGAGGATGGATTTGGCGGAGGTTGAAAGGATGTGCATGGCCAAGTCAATCGACATGACTGCTAGGGATCCCTCCGAGAAGATGAAGAAAACCAAAAGCTCCTCTATGGAAGTGTCCACCTAGGGCTAGATTTCAGGATTTTGTGTTTATGATCTTGTTATTTCTTGTTCAGTTTACTTTTAGTGGTTATAATAGTGATATGATTTATATAAATATCATGTATGTAATTGGGATGGGGCATGCCATGAACAATTTGGTTGTTTTGTTTAGAATTGGGTGGTTCTATTTTGGGACGAATGTAAAGCTTGTCATAACTAGGTAGGTGGTTTCTGTATCTGTTATTCGAAATGTAATTAAATGACTATGCAATAATACAATACTTTTATTTAGAAAAAAAAATATTGGACAAATTTTGAAATACTCTACAAGTGATTCAATTTCAAACCTTTCAACAAAAAAGATGGATACAATTCATATATAGTTTGATATTAATGTCTTAAAAGGAAAGGAATTTACCACCAATGGCCACAAACAACTAAAAAGTAGTCAATGAGATTGTTAACTACATTATGTAAAATTATTTAATAGGGGTCAGGGGAGCTTTAGGAGATCTCTAGGTGATACTTCCAATTTGTAAAAGGAATCCTATAGGTGATACTCCCAAAGAATGTTGAAATTCTATTGATAATAAGGATCTATACCTCAAAGTTCATCTTTGATTCCAATAACGTCAGACGATCTTGGCGTCGTCTATGCTTTACACAAATATCTCACACAAATTAGTTGTTACACCATCAATCGGGAATACTTATGGTTGTAATAAATATGTTGTAATTAAATTTGTTGTAATCAAATACTTTCAATATTGTTCATTACATGACCTACCCGTGGTGAATAGCTATCCTGCAATCAAGTTGGTTCCTTCAACAAATGTGCAATAAAATCATTTCATAAAATACACAAGTGCAACTGTACTTAAAATGAATAAGTTAACACGTTATATTCAATGAAACAATAATAATATATCTAATTGAAAAATTTGTTATGGTGATAACTTACAAATATGCATTAGTGAACGAGACAAATTGTCATTGTATTCTTTTCCATTATGAAGACCTGCATATATCATGAAAAAATGGTATGCTCATATAAGCGATTGATAGATATGTCACTAGTGGAAAATGAGAGATTAAGGACAAAAAAATGACCAAAATCCACATATCAATGACCACTTTTGGTTTGGCGATCATTGGTGGCTAATTTACGGTCTTTTATTACGTGACCAAAATTGTTCATTTTTATTTTGGTCATTAATTTGGTCATATATTTGGACCAATGACCAAAACAATCACTACATTTATGACCAAATTAATGACCACATGACAAACTAGAATATGACCAAATTTGGTTGCGTAATAAAAGACCATAAATTAGCCACCAAAACTATTTTTTTGTCATTTATATCGCATTGTTTGGTCACGTATCTCTTAATTTTTGGTCATTTTATATGTGAATTTTGGTCATTAATCTCATTTACTGGTCAATAATTTAGTCATTTTTAGTCATTTTATGTGTGCTTATTACAGTGTAGTAGTTTTAATGGTGTCCATTATTAATCAATAGAAATTTTTAATATGATATTATGTTTAAATTAAAAAAATAATCATACATTATTAATCATCATCTAATACACTTTGATTAGTTAATTACAACACTTATAAATAATACTAGCCTAGATCCAGCTTTACCCGGCTCTATCATGCGTCGAGAGGGATCAAATATTTCGAGGTGCAAACCCTGCTTACTGGCCCAAATTCATCACGTCGAATAGCTTCAATTATTCTTCTCCCATCTTCATCCTGAATCATTTTTTCTGGAGACTTTGAAATAATCAAGAATCCAATGTTCCAAGTGTATTAATGAATGTCGATAGATTGGTGAGGACCAGGTTACAGGTGGTTCAAGATACCGTCGAGGGTCATTTCTACAACCTAGTAATTGATACAATTTATAAAATTTACTAAATATGCATTAGCATATCATATGAGACAGAAACTGAAATTACATGAATTCCCATACCTCGGACATAATATGAAATTGCTCTATGTTTTTGAAGTGTGTAGAATTGTTTTGATTCATTTACAAATTTTATATATATATAAAACCACCCATGATAAATTATTAAGCCGATATTAAGTTGAACTTAATCTTTATCCTGAGTGATGAATGCTTTGGCCACTATCTTGCTGTGTATAAATCTAATATTGTAATTATGGTGACCTGAATTGAATGGGGCTTCAATTATTTTTGGAAAAATGTGTTTTGAAATACTCCAGGAGGCATGAACTCGGTTAGGATATATATTCTTGTATTTACTATTGTAAGACATAGATGGATAAACAATGGAATACATTTATGTTGTTTATTTTTGTGAATACTTTTTTGGAATGTTGATACTGTGATTTAGACTCTTGCATTATGATGAGACTGGATCGCTCCACATCCTAATAAGTTCATCTACAACGCACTCTTACTGTATTTTTCTCATCCCACAGTTTGGTCGGTAAGGGTTCACCACTCCGTAATTGTGGTGCTTTTTTATATTTTCATTAGTCTATATTAGTTCCTGTAGATTTGTAATCGTTAATTCTGTTCGTATGTTTATTTATTCCTACTCTGATTCAATTGTTAAATCAATCATTCAAACTTAATGTTTTATGTTTCAAGGTTAATAAGTTTATGCATTTGAATTTGAGTGGTTTTGCAAATGTGTGAGCTTACTGAATCTTCAATCATGTTGGTTTCTTTTAGTTGACATTTCCTGCACTTTCATGCACAGTCCGTTTATGAGATCCCTATTCCTGTACCTGGACTGGATGCGTTTCATGTACTTATTTTCAATCTTTGAATTACATATTAACTCAAAATGCTCAAAATATATGTTCCTCAATTATGTACTCAGTAGTTGCAATATGATTGGAATTATTGCTCTAAAATGTGTTCACGCTATTCTAGCTTACATCCATCACTGGAAACTATTTCCAAATATTTCTTCTGCCAAGGAAGCAATGTCGGCGCTTTGCTGTGTATAGATATCAAGCCTAGTTTAATCTTTAAGCTGACATTGTGGTAGCTTCAAATATATATTTATTGTGGGAGATTTAAATATAAATTTATCATGACCCGACATTGTGCCACGTGTCACTTCCACGTTGAGCACAGAATTACACTTCTACCTCATACCGGGCTGTAGAATGCGCCTCTCGGCGCAATAAAGTACAACCATATAAGTTTTAAACCGCACAAATTATATTATATGAAGTATTACAATAAATATGAGTTTTCTCAAAAACTATCACCATATAACTTTACAAGAAAATCATCTACTACCTCGATGACTTTTCAAAATATTACAATGGCTAAACCATTCCACTTCTACTTGGATGCAAAGCCATAATTATATCCCATGACAGCTTCAAAACCATACTTATCAGCTAGAAACCCTTAGAAACAGGCTCTTCACACTCAATGGAAAATCCTCAACAACATGCTCTTCATACTCAATGGCCCACTTTATAAGCTTTCTATCTACATATGTGCTTCTGTATCCGCATTGCATGTGCTTCTAAGCTTTTTGAGCTTTATATCTGTGCACGTGCTTCTGTATCTGTGATGTAGCAACCCCCTTCCTCATGTTGTTATAAATCTTCCAAGTAAGGTTACCTACAAACAACACGTGTTAAGCAATAAATTTTTTCACTTGCTAAAAAGAGAAAACAAATAACTGAAAAATCTACATAGTAATTTGACAAGATTTAACATTGAAAAAAGAAACAATTCCTACAAACAACAGGTGTGCTCAAAATGCATAAACATCTAGAACCAACAGACCTACAAATACATGAACATGAAATACCTCTCTATAAGGCTTGAAGATCAATGGTACCATTGCGCAAAACAAAAAATTCTTTCTGAGCAATATATGAATGAACTTTGCACTAAATATTTTTTTCCGAATTTCCCAATACTTTAGTTCTTCTAACATCTAATTCAGCCACTTGACCCGCTCTCAGGAAAATGCCTGAAATAGCACCAACCCATGAAATTATGCCATTTTTTCCAAAAAATGAAGAAAAATACATTGAAATATGGTCTATATGCAAAAAAGGAAGCAAAAAAATATGTTAATCACAAGGTTTGTTATAGTGTTCTATCTCTCTATATTTTTTATTTTAGTTATAGCTTAGATATATATTTTCTAGAAAGATGCACATAGAACATGTTGAGTTAACTCTAGGTTGACTCAGTCTCATTGACCATTATTTTTATCATTCAAGGAGATAATTGCAATTTATCAAATGATTGTATAGACTAATAAAATAGATATGACATGTTTTGCAAAATGGTGAACTCTTTAATACTATCATATTTGTGAATATCAAATAATTTACAATGTAGTTTTTTGGAAAATCTAGTTACAACTGTACTTCAGTTAAGTGGTCGACTATGGGGGGTATTTTCATGCTCTGAAATGACTATATCCTTGCATGTTGGACCTTGCGAAACAAGGAAAAAAAATAACTGATGTATTTATTGCATTATTTGAATTCAACTTCAGACTTAAAGAATCCTCAAAGTTTCCAAGCTTTCCAACATGGTTCATGCTTTGTAAACCTGCAAAGCCATTCAACTTCAAATTTTCAGCTTTTCCATTCGGTGGCTTAATCAGCTTAAGTTGTTTCTTTTTATGATAGGGGCCATCATTTTCTGCACTATCCATATCTTCCAGAAATCCCTTGTTCATCTCTTCTACTGGTCATGTTGTTGAATGTGCTACTTGTTTCATTTCAGAAACTAATTTCCTTTATCTCCCTAATTATTGACAATTTTTGCTGCTAAGAGATAGATTTCCTTCATCATTGATTAGTTGTTTCCCACCAAAACCTGCCATTGGAGGAGCCTGAAGGATAGGCATGTGGCTTCTTAGGGCATCCAATTGGCTACCATTAGACGTAGAGTAAGAAAATTGGCTAGTGGAGCAAGCCAGAATCTTAAATTTCTTTCCAAATGCACTTACCTACAATGGATCTTCACACTGCAAATGATTCCTAGTGTTAGATGACACTTTATTGAATTTCATAGGAGCAATCTATTGTGTGTTTATGGATTATTGTAGACAAATTGCTGAATTAACAGAGCTAAAATCCTGAGGAATACTTGGCACATGAATATGTTGGTATACATTTGGTTGTTGGATTGCGATAGTTTTAGACAAAGACATCTTAGGAATACCCCCAACATCAAAGGCCCCAAGACCATCAGTGGAGTCAGACTTCAAAATTGATTGTGGGCCTCTCCTAGGATTACCCAGAAAGAGAGTTTGATTTTAATTTAGTACATTCTGCATCATCTTATTGAAAGCCTTCTTTTTATGCAGAACTTAGACCCACTGCTAGTGAAAGAGAGGGCAGATAATTAGCACAGTGTGGAGTCTCATCATGTACATGCTTTGGTTTTGTAAGGTAATGCATAGGCGTTGAAAAACCATCTTTTGTAGACTCACTACCCTTAGATTTAGCATAAGTGCTAGCCTATGGGAATCAGAGAGAAAACAAAATCAGTACTCCTTCAAATAGACAATGATGGGGAACTTTTAGAATTTTAATAAATAAAACAATGCCTTTATTTACATAGGATCTTATTTTCATTATGAATATACATTGTATGGAAGTACAACTAGTAAGATTTTTTTAATCTTAGATTACACCACAAACCACTTTTCTTACTCTGCATTGAATGGAATCCAATTGCAGCCCCTAAAGTGTACCAAATCCTTAAAATAACATAATAAACCAGAGTAAACACAATTTACACAAGAAATGACCATGGATCACAACTCCAAAATAGATTGAAGAGATAAGTTGCAATATGAATAACTCTTAATAGATTAGGAGAACCTCCTCCAAATATCCCCAATACCTTGATATATCCCAATCCTACATCCCCTCCCTACTAAAGAATACATTGACCTCTACACATATTATATACATATAATCACTCATTTCACATGTGGGAGCCCATAATGTAGGACTTTATTGCCTATACATTTAACACTCAATGCTTCTACATTCAATGCCATATATGTCCCCCATAGCCTATAGGTTCATAACACTAAACTACATGCTTGTACTTCATGTGTCTCTACTAGAAGGTCTTAGTGTGCAATAGCTACTAATCTATCAATGCAATCTATCTCTTGGGAACTAAAATAGTCCAGACCTTGGGAGAAAAATGAAATTAATTTCACAAAATAATCTAGTGGTACATTCAGCAGCAAGGACAGTTGAAGAGCCGACAGCAGGGACTATCATAAAAGGCAACAAGTTAATCTGATATGCTTACAAATGGCAAGGTTGAAAATTTTAATCCAGTGAATGTTTTTGCAAATCTACAAAGTATGAACAAAGGTGGAAATATCAGACACTTTGCAGTGCATGTGACACTAAAAATGAATTTTAATTATGCAACAATCTCATTGGTTAGTTCCAGAATATTGGTTACACTAGAATTTGAATGTTGCAATAATTTTATTGGTTAGTAACAGAATATTGGTTACAATGGCATTGGTTGCAGAAGAAGTGTGGTTCTATCAAACCAACAAAGAATAGTGGTAGAATAGTAGGAGCTCAATTCCATTTTCTTACCAAGTGTAAAACAATTAACTGCAACATTGGATCCACATGTAAGGAAATTATGTAAGCTATGTACAGTTTGAACACCAAAAATGGGGTTTGTGATTTAATAAATTTCTTCCTTTTTTATTCAAAATAGTGGTGATCTTAAATCCATCTAAAAAATGAAAAGAACATTACATCTTACATAATAATAGACAAGGTGCTAGTAAATAGATTAAACAAGATTATGGACAATTTGATCACACAGATGCAAACCTTGGATGGTAATATCACTAACTAAGAGACCGTCCCCTTCTTTTAAACAAAAAAAAAGAGAGGTATGCTAATTAAACTATACATGTCCAAAACATATGATTGATTGAACTGCATCTTCCTGCAGAAAAGGCTACAACTCTTTGGGTTCAATCAAGCTTGGAGTGAATGGTTCCAAGTGTGTTACTTGAGCATCTTATTTTTTCCTGTTAAATGGAGTACCGACTAATAGTTCCTCTCCTTAAAGAGGATTTTGCAATGGGGATGTCATGCCCCTTTACCTATTTATAATTCTAGTTGAATATCAGTTAATTGATAAACTAGTTAAAAGAAGTTTAGGAATGAAAGGAGCTGAAATCTCAGAGACAGGAGCTAGAGCATCCAACTTACTATTTGTTCATGGTACACTCTTTTATTGAGTTAGAATAATTAACGTTGGAACAATTGTTGGGAATTCATTTAAGGTTTCAAAAGAGAAAATTGGAGCAAACATCCAGGATTTGATATTCAATGTCCTTCAAACTCAAGGAAATATTAGTGGAATACTAAATTGTGACAGCGCCTCTCTCCTTGTATAATATTTGGCAGTTCCTTTAACTGAGAGTCCCAAAAAAAATTTCAAATTGGAGGATAAAACTACAAATATCACAGATAGATAAGACAATTCAATGTTCAAAAAATTGTCACTATAACGTAGGATCACTCTTATCCAGATGGTCCAGCAAGCTATACCAGCCTACATATTCTTCAGCCTTAGCAACCCTAGAAATTGTTTCAGGGGAACTAGAGAAAATACAAAGAAAAAAATTTCAAGTGCTACAAACCAAGGCAGAAATTGATCTCCAATGCAAAATATTCATGAGGTCTGATTCAGAAAATGGAAATATTTTAATATAGCTCTTAGAGGACAAGATTATTTGGACATCTTATAGTGAGAAAGGAGCATAAGAGGATATAATTTGAAATAATAAATACACAATAGATTTTTAGTGAGAATTGATTCCTTCCCCAAAAGGATCTGCCACCTAGAATGGGTATCCAACAAGATAGGAAAATAGCTCAAACTTATAGGTTTCGAGAAGTAAAAAATGACAAAATGGTCTTGCTTTGGAATATTCAAGGCACAAACTTAGCCTTTATACTTTGGAAAATTATCCAAAATATAAGGGGCCACTTCTTGAATGAATAACATAGAGTAATATGGGGTAATAAAGCTCAGGAAATTTTTCAGTTCAACAAACTTATTTGATGTAAATACAAGAAGATGGGAATATTGTACCCAATAAAAGTTGAAAAAAAAACTGGAATCAATGTTCTTACACTAAAATTATAGATATCATCTACCCTAATCGAATACTAATCTATGACAATGTGCAGAATGATGTTTCCTTGGTCCATGTATGTGCTACAATTGCAGCGCAGAAGGAATAAAAGGCATATGCCTTCTAGTCAAATGCATAGGCATCATTGGAATGCTAGGACAACCTAAAGTTAACAATGAGAAAGTCCAAAAGGAAATGTAAAACATAATTCGCTTCTCTTTTCAGAAAGTGGGCTGAAGGTAAATACAAATCCAAAGTACTAAAAATGCTATGGTAGCCTATGGGAGATACTACCATTTTTAATAATTTGAACCATATGGAAAGAAATAAATTACAGGATCGTCAGGGAAAGGGAAACTTCAGAGCTTTTATACATGTGAATGAACATTAAACGAACTTGTTCAAAACAATCAAAGCTATGCAAAAACTTGCATCAAGAT
The DNA here is from genome assembly GCA_001517045.1 of Pseudotsuga menziesii. Taxonomy (NCBI): domain Eukaryota; kingdom Viridiplantae; phylum Streptophyta; class Pinopsida; order Pinales; family Pinaceae; genus Pseudotsuga; species Pseudotsuga menziesii. The sequence continues at coordinate 220,882 of LPNX010479378.1, forward strand.
ACAAGAAATTCCAAAATCCAGTCCTTGTTTATCAAAGGAAAGACACAAGCATCAAGATTTAAGAAACCAAAATACAAGTAAGATATCCACTTACAGAAGAGGCTAGAGGCCAACGAAGACATCCACCAACATCTGTAGTTGTAGGGACCTCATTGGGTGTATTTAAAGAAGAAAATTCTGCTCAAATAGGAAAGGAAAAGGTTAATAACATAATTCCAATCAACGGCCAATAAGACAAAGAATCATAAACATCTTCCTATACAAAAAATCTAACTAATACAAAACTATAGTATAATATATTCTGAGCAGAATGGAGTTGAAAGTGAAATAATTCCAAAATAAAAGAGACAAATAAATGATGGTTATGTCATCGGAGTTTATTGTCGAATATAATAGTCGATCAATTTCAGTAAACAAACAAACTTGCATATTAAAAAAAGATGAAATGTTGCGTAGTGAACATTTTAGCTTGGACTACAAGGAGACTCAGAGAATAGATCATCTCATCCAAGTTTTCTTTGAGCCCAAAAATAATACAATATACGTAAAAAAATAAATGAGTTTATATACACCATAAATATGAAAATACCCAGAACAACAATCACAAATCATAGAAAAAGCCTCTTGCACAAACCCAATATTCCCCTCACCTTTACTAATATTCTTAGCAACAGAGGCGGAAGGAATATCTGTGTCTTCTTTGTTATAGGAAAAAAATTCAAGGTAAAAACATCATGAAAATTTTCAAATAAACCCCCTATGGTATTTGTAGCCATCATTTCCACTTTGAGAAGCCATATCCTGCTACACAATTTCCACCTTCAAAAATATTGAAGAAACCCAATACCAAAAACTACAAACCTGAAATAATAATAGAATCTCCTGTCCTTAATATTAGGACACATTAACCTCTCTTGCCATTAAACTCATGACACCTAAGGCTTTTATGTCTTTAAACTCCTGGGCTCCTTATTGAAAAAAATGACTACTAGAATACCCCCAAAAGGCGGGAATTGAAACGCCAAGACGAAGTTGTATATGTTGTAGAAAGAGAAAAAAATTGTGTTATAGATGAATTTGGGACATAATAATCAGAACATAAAAAAAACATAAGAGAAGGAAACTAATTTTTCAAAAAACAATGAAATAGAAAACAAAAATGAATCTTTCAATATTATGTAGACATAAAACAGAAAAAACATAAAAGAATGCATACCCATTCCCCAACAAGACAAAATCAAAGAGAATCAAAATTATCAAAAGACAAATGCACTGAAGAAAAATCCATGTAGTGAAAAGAAACCAATACTTGGATATCAAAGCATTAATCACTGAACACCATTAAAGCTTTTATTGACATATCTTAAGAAGAAATACATTGCATCGATTTGTACTCTACCCAATATACATTAAATACAAAAAAGTCATGGGATGGATATAAGCATAACAATAATAACATCCTTTCTCCTAGTATGAATAAGGATATCATTTAATACAATAATTAACCATCTATGCTCAGAGAAACTTAAAATCAAAACCTCCCACTACATTACAGTGCATGTCCTATAGAACAGTAGAAAAAGAACTCACAAGCACCTCTTACAAAAAAATAACAAAAGAATAATAAGCAAGATTCTCAAAATAGTGTTACCGAATATAAAAGGTTGCCACACAAATTCCTGGTTGCAGCTATCAAACACAAATGAGCATAGTCAGAATTACTTGAATGCAGATATATTTGCACTAACTATTATAACAACTTTATGAAATATGTATAAACAACAAAGAATGAAAGATATCGATACTTGAAATTAATCCAAATAATATTTTCTATCTAGGCAATAAACAATAATATTTTAGCACTTTTGGCTTGAATAAATATAAAATGTCCTAGGCTGCTTGAAAAACAAAACTCCAAACCAATAGTTAGTTGTAGGACACCCCTACAATTGAAAATCAATAGAAGTACAACCTTTATACAAACAGATAATTAAATAAATGGAACCCCACACTTTGGCCACTAGCTGAAAGATAATCTACCTTACACTTGGAAGCACATCCTATATACACTGGAAATCAAAGGAAGGGCACCACACTTCGGTAGTTAGCTAAAATAAATCAACATTACACTTGCCAATTGCACGAGGCCCTACACTTTAGCAATAAATGGAAAACTCATGTAAGAACTCACAAGCACCTGTTACAAACATATCAAAAGAATAAGAAAAATTCTCAAGACAATGTTATAGAAATTAAAAGGTTGCCACACTAATTCCTGCTTGCAGCTATCAAACACAAAACTGAGCATAGTCAAAATTCATTCAATGCACCAAACTGTGCATGAGTCATACTTGTAAGGATATGTTTGCACTAACTATTATAACAATTTTTTTGGAAAAATATCAAAACAGAAGGAAAAAAAGACTTCTAGAAATAATGAACGATAGCAATACTTGAAATTAATCTAAATTAGCTTTTCTAACTAAACAATATACAATAATATTTTAGTACTTTTATCTCGAATAAAAATAAAAATGTCCTAGACTAATTGAAACAAAACTCCAACCACCACCTACTTTGTAGGACACCCTACACATTAACAATCAATAAAATCACAACCTATATACACTTTGACAATTAAAGGAATGGTTACCCACACACTTTGGAAGTAAGCTGAAAGGAATCCTACCCTACACTTGGCAGCATGACATGCATACAATGGAAAGCAAGGGAAGCGCACCCCACACTCAGGCAGTTAGTTGAAAAAAATCTACCTTGCATTTGGAACTTATTAGGAGACATTGCACTTTAACATTAAATGTAAAGTTACCTTACACTTTGGAAGTCAACCATAGAACACCCTGCATTTTGGAAGTAAGTTGAATGACACTACAACTTTGGTCATCAAAGGAAAGAAATGTCATATTAAACAATGGCTGATCTCTGGGACAACCATTGTTAAATCTTCACCTAGTGTTAGAACATGTATCTAGATTCTAAATAATGGAAATACTAGATCAATCACACTTCCACTTCAGTTCTTTCAGGGAAAGTAGGTAAACATACCTATCCAAATATCAAAAAGGAAGTTGCAATCATGCCCTTCCTCAAACCCCAAAGAAATATCATACATCCTATACCAACCTTACCAAGGAATAAACACATTCTTATAGTAGTAGGATGAAGTAAAATGACTACTAAAACAATGTACAAAAGTAATTTTTAAGGATTTATCTTAGGAAGCCAATAATTAAGGCATGGTTAAAATAACTCTCATGGACAATGAAGGTCAGAGATTTTAAAAATGGATGGTAATAATACTCAGAATTGAACATACACTTTTTTTTTACAGCACTACATACCAAGCCACCATAACCCTCTTCCCCAACAATGAAGCACAAAGATTTTGAAAATGGGTAGTAAGGACACTGAGAATAAAGATTATACCCTGAATTTGGATAGTTAGATGCAGAAGAGTACCCTCTTGCACAAAAAAATATAGTAAAATTAATAGAAGCATTGCCAAATCCATTGTCAATAAGAAGTATAGTAGAACGAATTTCCATGCCTTTGGTTAGAGGAATTGCTCAAGGTCCTATTCCTCGAAATTGTTAAAGAGAGGTGCATCTATTAAAAATTACAAAATCTAATCTGGGCATGTTCAATGCAAGCAAAATTTCTTATTAGCGTATTACAGTCTCAATCATTGATTTAATTGAATACTCTATTCCTCACAGCTTTTCATCTAGTTTATCATGAGTATACAGATCGTAAGGTCATGAAATGTCTTATCTAATCTAAGGTAAGGTCTGACCATTTTCCTAAACAATTTAGTTTTCTAGTAAAATAGAAGAAAGGAGAACTTTCATAATGGTTTTAGTTGTATCTATTGGTAATAGATAAACAACACAAACTAACATAATTTCATATATTGAATACTCTATTCCTCACAGCTTTTCATCTAGTTTATCATGAGTATACAGATCGTAAGGTCATGAAAGGTCTTATCTAATCTGAGGTAAGGTCTGACCATTTTCCTAAACAATTTATGTTTTCTAGTAAAATAGAAGAAAGGAGAACTTTCATAATGGTTTTAGTTGTATCTATTGGTGATAGAAAAACAACACAAACTAACATAATTTCATATATGTATTTTATAATCACGATTCTCTTGAAAGCTCTGAGTAGATTATTCAATTATATTTGTAAAAATTAAATCTTCCAGTTGAGTTTGAACTATAAGGCATGCCATTTGAATATGTTTACCTATTTATGTAATGGATGGAATCCCATATTGTTTCAATATGTTTAAGTATTTAGCAAATGGATGGATTAGGTCAAAAGAAGTAGTTCCACCCTGAAATATGAAGACCACAAATGAACTCTTTTGATAGCATCAACACTCACAGTCTTTTTGTTTATGAATTTTCAAACATCTGAGTCTCCTGTTCAAAATGTATCTCCATACACCCCATAGATGAGATTGATGCATATGAAATTTATTTCTGACTACAAACACTAACAAGATAAGCTTTCAAGTGGAAGTGAAGTACAGTTCACATTAGTATCTGGAATCTCCACCATGAACATTCAATATTTCCAAGTGCACAGTCAATCCAACAAAGTGGAATGTTGAATTCTGTAATTCCTTATGGGGGCCCTCTTATGCTCAAGTAGAAGACATATTGCCATCATTTTTTAGTAGTAGTAATATTATGATATGTAGTAGTAAATATGCAATTACAACTCTATCTTTCTCAATGATCCTTTTGATGTATTTTATAATAGTAGCAATAATCATCATAACTACTTAAATCATCACATCAACAGAAGTCATCACCAACAACTTTTGGTTTGTTAATGCTCTTCCTGAGAGCAAGTTTAGTGAAGTAGTGGTAAGTAGGATTTCCGTACTACAATACTCATTATTTGTGGTATCATCGTAGAAATATAAAAGGATTTCCCAATTTCTATATCATCCATCCAATTTATGTCTAGACTCTATCCTAATATCTATGTTTCATTTATATTGTTCCAAAAGAGAAGAAAATACGGACCTGTATTGGATTTCCCACCAATTTTATTCATGGTCATAGAAAGAGTTGTATGAGACTCCAGTGAAATAAAACCATAACTCATAGCACATGTGCAGAACCTCTTCACAATCTCATTATTCAACTTCCTCCAAGGAAATCTTCCTATATGGTACTTAAATTTTAGCATGCCTCGCAAATTACGGTGTTTGTTTAAATCTCGAATTATTTTAGAATAATGTTGATAGGCTGCAACAGTGTTTGTGTGGGAAGGCTCCTGCAACTTTGCAATGGCCAGTGGGTCATTTAGATGCACTTCACCATCTTTATTCCAATGATAGTTGCCAGGATTGGACATAGCATGGGAATCCACACTCCCTTTAGGTAAAAGACGGCCAGAAAATTCCAAATCATGCAAACGAAGAATATCTCGAGCAAGCATCTAAAATGTTTCCCCTTCCACTTGACTTGGTGTTCTAGAAAAACACCTTTGAACCACCTCTGATGAAATTCTAATTGCCTAAAAAAATTGAGCACGTTTGTAATATGCCAAAGTAGAAATTCCCATCTTTGATATAACCTTCAACATGCAAGATTTACTTACTTTGAGGTATTTCTGAACCAACTCTTCTTTATCATGTAATGTCTCATTTTCCTTTGGTGGGATTTTACCATCAATATGTAGTTTCAACATAGCTTCAATTGCTAAGTAGGGACATATAGCATCTGCACCAAACCCAATTAGGGTGCAGAAATGATGCACTTCGCATGGCTCCCCGGACTCCACAATCAATCCAATTCAATTTCACTCTAAATTTGAGACAAGATGGTGGTGTACAACACCAACAGCTAACAGAGAGATGATGCGAACCCACTTAGATGATGTAGTTGCAGCCACAAACAGTTTAATGAGAGTTTCATCCTTATTGGGGTAGGGAAATTTGAACCACTATGTGTATAATATCTGTATATGAATAACTATCAAAATATGTTTTGGTTGTTACAATAATAATAAACAAACAAGTTGAGAAATTAAATGCATTTATACTACCCACCTCTATCTAATAGTACTAGTAATTTGTAACCTTCACAAATTGCAAGACGAGCTTCTGAGAAGATTCTATCCAAGGTATCTTCCAATCCTATGGATCCATGTTCCTTTGGAAATGTGATATCAAGTAGTTTTCTTCACCAACCACAGTAATTCATTTTTATCAATGGAAAGAATAGGACCTTTAAGAGAAAGGCGATGTCACTGCTTCTTGCTAGTTTCTGTAAGATCACCTTCTGGACCAATCATGCATTCCATCGAGGTGACAATTGATTAACAAATTGGATAAATACATTGGTTTTTCACTTGATCAAACATCTGCTTGAAGTACTCAAATATTATTTTAGGTCTATTTGACATCATAGCTAAAGGTGCAGCATTCCCCATAGAACCAAGAGACTCTGTTCCATCTTTTTCCATTGGAAGTAACAGCATTTCCAAAGACTTGAATGTATACCTGAAAAAATCAATGAATATGCTAACAAATGGTTGACAAAACATGCAAACATATCTTCAAAAAATTCTTGATAGCATATTTACATACAAACGTTTACCCATAAGCGTTCAATGGTGATAACAGGCCATATACTCCCATGTTTTCCATTGTATCATCTGAACCATAAACCTTAATACCAATACATTCAATAACCTGTGGGAAGTATATATTTCATAGACAATACCCAAGTGATATTAAGAGTTTAGAAATTAACTTTACTGATTCAATAATTTGTTCAGGTTCTCTTTTTGCTTCTAGAACATAATAGACCACATTTTCTAGGGTAATATTCTGTCTCTTTATCGATTTTGAATAGGGTTGTGATATGGAATAATGTTTTTTAATGCCTGATCATCTACAATAACATCTTTCTCAAAATATACAAGTAACATCATGCCCAAATTAAGTCTTCCCTTATTGAAAACATCCTTAGCTGGAATTTCCACAACACCAACTTCACTTTCCATGATAACTCACCCATTGTAGGTTATATAGAAACTACCAGGGCACAGTCCATTATGGTCCAATGTTGCTCCATGATAGAGACCATCAGTGACTGCAATGTTTGAACATAATAGCAAGATTTACAGGGCTATCTATGTCATAGAAAATCATATTCTCTTTAAAAGTAATTTGTTTATTTGTTAGTGACAAATCATGTGAGAAAAGTCATATTTCCAATTAGTTCATCTAGATATCCACTTTAAACAAGCATCTATCATATAAATGAATCACAAGTATCTAGGCCATGCAGTTGTTATCTAAAAAGGATGGAAATATATGTATTTGGTGAAGAGATGAAATGTGTCTCAAGCGCTTTGAAATCTATTTTCATATAAAAGAAAATGCAGAAAATAAATGCTAATTATACAAAGGAAGAAACGAATATTTACATGCCATAAGGGCAGGCCCATCCCACAGTTCCATCAAAGCTGAGAAACATCCATATAAAGATCGATGATCATGGTCCATTGTTTTGTCATTTTTCCATGCCTCAAGAATCATCATCATTAGTACTGCTTCGAGGAGGATTCACCTAGCTCGAACAAGAAGCTCTAATACACCATCAAAATCCCCTAAAAGACACTAACAATTTGAGAAGACAATATCGTTGATAACAAATAAAAGAAGGGGAAAACTTTAGAAGCGTTCTAGAGATTACTTGAATCTGAATAGCTGGCATCGACAATACGGAGCAGCTTCTGCATCTCATCCTTTTAAAGAGCAAGTCTTTGGCACTTTAACAATCCTTCATGTGCTTTCATCTTGCAAATAAATTAGCAGAAATAGTGCATACAAAGTTTCAAACAAAGAATAGTCAGTGGAAAATATTAGATGTGAGCATTTTATATTCACGCTCTTAAAGACAAGGGCATGGATTTCTCAATCCAGAAAGATGCAAAATAGAGAAAAGAAAACCCACCAACTTACATTTCCTCTGACAATACTTATCTCCCCATTGTGTTCTAATACATGCATGGGTTGAGCACAATCCTAGCTAGGAAATGTGTTTGTTGAAAACCGAGAATGAATCTGCCCGTAAATACAAGCACATTTATCTGAGATGATATTATAATTACACATATTTATGGTTTACCTTTCCTTCATTTAAAAGGGGTGTTAAAGCTTAAGCTGGAAAAATTGTTCAGAAACTAAAGTGAAATGAAGTGTCAAAGTCGGTTTCAAAGTAGGTCCCATTGTAAAATATTTCGAAACCCAGTGCTACCTTAAGATATCAGCTCCAATTAAATAATCCCCCCACATCCAAAGTTGAGCATCACATTCTTCATGTGCTCCTTTCATCTCTCTATACAGGAAATCGAGGAGTCCTCCATTGAACTGTCCATGTGTAGCAATGCATCAACTCTGCATCTGTTTGGGTACACAGGGTACTCCCAAAAGACCGAACACCTTGAGAAACCACTTCACACAAATAGATGACAGATCAACACAGCGATGTTTGTCACGTGGTTAAAAAAGTGACACTAATAGATGACAGATAAACACATCCCCCTTTAAGAACAACTTGGGATAGGATTGAAGGATTTACAAAAGTGACACTATTAGGAGAAGGAAGGAGGCATTAGAGCCTATCCCCCTTAAGGACACATTCCTAAACTCCTAACATAGACCTAAGTTTCAAAAAATTCACTTCTGTAAGAGACTTGGTGAAGATGTCTGCAACTTGATCATCTATAGGGAAATACAACACTTCAATAGCATGATCATGAAAAATATTTCTGATGAAGTGCATGTGTGGCTCAATGTGTTTGCTGCGCTGATGTGGAACTGGATCTTTGGAAAGCTTGATGGCACTTTGATTGTCGCACCAAAGTGGAGTAGGCTACTGTTGCTTGAATCCAAACTTTGAAAGGATCTATCGAAGCCATAAATCTTCCTAACTAACATTAACTACAGCTCGATATTCTGCTTCTACTGAAGAAAGAGCAAGAGCTTGTTGTTTCTTACAAGCCCAAGTGACAGGTCCAGATCCCATACTGAAAACATAACCTGCAGTAGAATTTCGATCATCAGGATCGCTGATCCAAATCTAAATCAGTGAAACCAACCAACAAAGGTTTCCCCCCTATACTGTAATGAATCGTAAACTGAATTGTACCTCGAATATATCGAAGTATTCTTTTTGCTTCTTTCTAGTGAATTTCATGAAAAGTTTGCATATAATGGGCAACATGACCAACGGCAAAGGAAAGGTCAGGATGGGAATGAGTCAAGTATAAAATACTACCAACAAGTTGACTATACAAGGTGGCATCTAGTTCAGGGGAAGTACAAGTGGCATAAAGTTTGACTCTAGACTGGAAGGGAGCAGGGGATGGTTTACAATCTTCCATGTGGAAGCAACAAAGAAGGTCACAAGCATAATTGGACTGGGGAAAACAAATTCATTCTTTGGTTTGCAAGACTTGGAGACCAAGAAAATAATGCAAATTTCCTAAGTCTAACATTTCAAAATTTTGCTTAACATTGGATTTCACATGGGTTATAAGTTTAGGGTCACTACTAGTAAGGATACGATCATCAACATAAAGAAAAAGTATGATGAGATGGTTTCCTACTTTCTTGGTATAGACATTGGGGTCAGAATGGCATCTAGAAAAACCACTGTCAAGGAGAAAGTTATACATTTTGGCATACCAAGCTCTAGGAGCTTGCTTAAGGCCATATAAGGATTTCTTAAGGAGACAGACAAGGCTAGAGTTATCCTGAACATATCCAGGAGGTTGTTCCATCTAAATTTACTCCTATAAATCACCATATAAAAAGGCATACTTGACATCCATTTTATGGACTTCCCAGTTATGTAAGGCTACAAGGGAAAGAACAAGGTGAATGTAATTCATTTTTGCGACAGGAGAAAAGGTTTCATTGTAGTCAATCCCTTCAATTTTGGAAAAAAAATTGGCAACTAACCTTGCCTTAAGTATTCCAATACTTCCATATGATGCATACTTAGTTCTGTAGACCCATTTACATTTGACAAGTTTTCTTCTTTTTGGAAGAGGAACAAGATCCCAAGTATCGTTCACCATTAAGGAACGATATTCTTCATGCATAGTTGCATCCCAATCTAGATTTCCTGAAGCTTCTGCAAAAGTTTCTGGGTCATGATTGTTGGAAACTTGAGCCAAAAGAGAAAAGGCTTGTTGAAACTAAGAACATGTTCGACGTTGATCTCTAGGATCACAAACAAGATCACTAGCTGCTTCGCATGTTGAATGGACCCATCGAGTAAGTATTGGTGCTAGTGTAATTGGAGGAACATGAACAGGTGGAGGTGGATTTTCATCCTCACTATCATCATCAGAAACTGGATTTGGAAACCTGGCAAGGAAGTTGGAAGAAGAAGAAAAATGCACAATCGCCGAATCAGGCTTGCAGGCCAAAGATGGCACACCCGCTAGGTTAGGCTCACAGGCAAAGATATTTTCATCAAATTAAACATCTCTTCTGATGAATATATCATGAGAATGTGGCTAAAGAAGTCTATAACCTTTTACATCTTTTGAATATCCAACAAATATGCGCTTTTCACTTTTAGGCTACAATGCTTGCCATTTTTCATCCAGAATTTGAACCCATGCTTCACAACCAAACACACAAAAGTGACTTACATCTGGTTTAATTTTACTCCATGCTTCTTCCAGTGTTATACCTTGTAAAATTTTAGTGGGTGTGCGATTAACTATATAATTTGCACTATTTATGGCCTCAGCCCAATATTGAAGACTTAGTCCCTTAGATTGGATCATACAATTAGCCATTTCTTTTAAAGTGCGGTTCTTCCATTCAGCTACACCACTTTGTTGTGATGTATATGGAACAATGTGTTGTTGTTGGATTCCTTGTTTGGTGCAGAAATTAGTGAACTTGTTGTTAATATATTCTCCTGCATTGTCAGATCTTAACTTAATAATTTGATGACCAGATTGTTTTTCAACAAGGTCCTTGTAGGCCAAGAACATGTTAAATACTTCGCTCTTAAGTTTTAGGAAGTAAACCCAAGTGCATCTAGAGTAGTCATCAATGAAAGTTAAGAACTATTTGAAACCAGAAAAGGATGCAGATGGAAGAGGGACACACAAGTCACTATGCACAAGCTCCAAGGGAACCGAGGCGTTCCAAGAGGCATGTTTGTTAAAACTGTGCCGATGATGTTTTTCGAGTACACAACTAGAACAAACACCATCCTTGAAAGATACCATCGAAAGACCAGTCAACATATTATCCTTACATATTTGTTTGAATGAGCGATAATTTAAGTGACCAAATCCCTTGTGCCAAATTTGGCTCAAGTTATCACTATGAGAAACAAAAAACGAAGGAAAAGGTGATGACCCAAAGTTGTTAAATTTGTAAAACCTGGTAATATCATCAACAGTTCCAGTAGCAAGGACATTTGGAGGATTTTTAAAATCCTTGATTACAGCTTGGTGAGGTGTAAACATCACATTTTTACCTTCACTCAAATGAGTAATTTGATATATTGATAAAAAATTGCAGGAAAATTTTGGAACAGATAGTACATCACTGAAATGACCATTTTCTACTAGAACTATTCTAGATCCTACAACACTTAGAGATCTATCATCACCAACAAATATTTTATTGGTGTTGCATTCATGCATAGTAGAAAAGATGGCTTGATCCTTAGCCATATGATAAGATGCTCCAGAATCAATGAGCCATTTAATCGAAGTAGAAGAAGAAGATGCAGTATAAGAGTAACCAGAAGCACAAACTGCATGTCCATGAAAGGTAGATTCTGAAGACAAATATAGGATGATGTGGTGCTTCTTCATTGCTACTTTGAAGGTTGCCATCTTCTTGAAACACTTAGATTCATCATGATTATCTTTCCCACAAAAATTGCAATGATGTTAAGTCTTCTTTCCTTTTGGCTTGGATACTTTGTCATTTTTTAAAGAAGGAGCTGACTAAGAGGCTTTGGGACCCTTGTTGTTTGGTTTATTATTGTGAAAATTCTATTTCTTACAAGGCTTGGCCTTTTCTTTATGTTGGGACAATAAGGCTTTCCCAGATGTATCGGCATTGTTAATTATTCCAAGATGAATGAGCTTATCTTGCTCTCTAATTAAAGAATCTAAAAAGGATTCAAGACTAGGCTTTTGATAGCTAGCTATAGTCAAGGATTCTCTCATGGACTAGAATGTAGATACAAAAACAAAATATGCAAGTCCAAGTTTGGAAAGAATATGCTAAATGCATTGTTTGTCTTCTTTCTTAATATTGCATTCTACACATAAGAGTCTAAGAGTTTTACACTTATATAAATAGTGTTGAATGCATGAAAAATAATTTGGATTCAAGGAAATCAACTCATTCTCAAGTTGATGACCCCAAATTTCATTGTGTTTACCAAACACAGATTCCAACTTTTCCCAAGCTATATCAGGTTCATCAATTCCAAATCTGTGGAATCACAAATCAGTAGAGATTGACATCACAATCAATCCACGAGATTTATCACATCTATTTTCCCATTTAATTTTCTTATCATCATCAGTGGGTTCTGTTTCTTTCCCCGAGGTTATCCTGAAAAGTCCCCTGCTTCGCAGAACATCCTCCATACGAGATTTCCATGAGAAATAGTTAGAACTTGTAAGTATAATATCAGAAGGGGCAGACATACTATAAAATAATGGTTGAAAGAATAGAAACTAATTGTCTGGATGCAAAGAGCTCGAAAAAATATGTGGTTTAAAAAAAACAACACTGAAAATTGATTCTGGATGATGAAGTTATGCTTGTTCAAAGAAAATGTTGAAGATGTCCCCAATAGTGACGTGGCAAATATTAACTTGACCAACTAAAAAAAGAACACCCATCTTCCCAAGATCAACCTTTGACAATCACTTTACAATAAAGTTGCTTTTAAGTGAATCACTTTTGTAAAATAAGTGATGTTCACTTTTACAATAATGTTACTTTTAAATAGTGCGGCAATAAATTAAAAGACTTAAGTGACTCACTTTTTATTTTATTTTATTTATGTGAGATACACTTTTACAATAAAGTAACTTGAAAATAGAAATTGCATGCACTAAAAGGTAGCTTAATAAGACTTGAACTCAAGACCTATTAAGGAATAAAGCAACTTTGGACAAAGTGAGCTAACTTTAAAATGTACGTAAAAGAATGGAAAGAGGAAGGGTTTTTTTTTTCTACTCTTCCCTCTCGTTCTCCGTGCTTGCCCTTTTTTCCTACAATTCACCCAAAAAAACAAAAAATAAAAACAAATTTTTTGTTTCCACACAATGGGTTTAGATCTTGGTTAGCTTACTCAAAAATTCTACATTTTAAAGTTTTCTCGCTGTTTCTGATTTGCCATGATCACACAAGGTGCACGGCAAAGAGAATATGTAGTCAAGAAGACAAGACAAAAAACTTTCCCTTAATGTTTCTGATACGCCGCGATCGCGCAAGGTGCACAGAAAAGAGCATACGCAGCCAGGGAAGGCAACAGTACGAGACTAAAACAATTAAGATATGATAAAAAAACCTGATAAAATATGAGAGATTTAAAAAATAAATTAAATAAATACGTCACTGTAACATGATACTTTCATATTTGCCGAGATGGGTGTTTATGGATCAAACATAAATTCTTTTCGATGAAACAAAAACTATTTCCCGATGGAAACAACGCTCCAGACACATTGGAATAGCTCTCATAGGCCACAAATGCATAAAAAAACCCATAATCATAAACCCTTTCAAATTTTTGGCAACACCAGTTCCAGATTTTGATCAAAACTAAAAGTGGCTCTTCATAAATGCTCTAATACCATGTTCGGGTACATAGGGTACTCCAAAAAGATCGAACACCTTGAGCAACCACTTCACACAAATAGATCACAGATCAACACACCGATGTTTGTCACGTGTTTATAACCCTCGAGAGGGAAATAGTCCACGACCCCAGCCAAATAGCTACTTGGAGCAATTTATTATGCAAAAGAAAGAAAGTTACATGAGCTTCTCATAATCAATCAACTAGCCAAGGACCCTCCATGCTATTTAAATAGAGATCATGGACCAATTGGGTGCTAAGCCATAGATCAATGGTAGGTATAATCTAAGATAAGTTGAACCATTAGATCACTCTATGTCTAGAACATATCGTGACCATCGGATTAGATTATTTACAAATGCATACTAAAGAAACACAGTTTTATCTGACGGATATATTACACAAGTTGATATTAAATAACTCCTAAGTGTCTAAATATCCTAACAACATCATGTGTCACTGTAAATCAAGGTTTACCCCACCTCACCCAAGTCATCATCAACCCAAACTGAAAAATAATGAACAACATAAAACCATAAAAGAGAAATAATCACTGGTTTGTAGCGGCAACCACCCTTTGGAACCAAGTCATCTAAAGCATAATTAAAGTATGCACAATGAATTATATAGCCTCTGGAGTTCATTACTGATTTAAAAAGAGAGTAAGAATATAATATTTACTAAAACCATGTAACTAGTAAACTTTTCATTGCCCAAATATGCAAAGTAGTAGCTCTTCAATTGGTTAGTTTTAAGTTGTCCTTTGTAAACTATTGTCCTGTAAAATAAAAAGAAATAGAAATTACTTAGAAGTTGGGAAAGAGACACAACTTGTTAAAACAAAGCCAAAAAGCAGAGATAGGGAAACAATTATTTCCATGTGTTCATGCATATAAATTCTTACAAATTTTCTTCCATTGGTGTCATGTAGTTATGTAGTTGTGTGTACACATGCTTCAGTTATATGAAATTTGAATGCATATATGCGTAGTTTAAAAAAATATCTAAGTCATGAGATGGTCCTGCAAGCTATACCAGCCTACATATTCTTCATCCTTAGTAACCCTAGAAATTGTTTCAAGGGAACTAGAGAAAATACAAAGATAAAATTTTCAAGTGCTACAAACCAAGGCAGAAAGTGATCTCCAATGCAAAATATTCACGAGTTTTGATTCATAAAATGGAAATATTTTAATATATCTCTCAGAGGACAAGATTATTTGGAGATATTACAGTGAGAAAGGCACATAATGCGATATAATTTGAAATAATAAATATACAATAGAGTTTTAGTGAGAATTGATTCCTGCCCCAAAAGGATCTGCCACCTAGAATGGGTATCCAACAAGATAGGAAAATAGCTCAAACTTATAGGTTTTGAGAAGTAAAAAATGACAAAATGGTATTGCTTTGGAATATTCAAGGGCACAAACTCAGCCTTTAGAAAAATGGGAAAACTTGGCACAATCCAAATAGGCATTTGAAATAAGCAATTGGATAAGAATAGACATGGAGACATCAGAAGTTTCTTTAGCTTACCTAGCCTTCACAGAAAGTAAAGGGAAGCTGGAATTCTCATGCATGGACAATCTAAACCACGAATTAAGAGACTTTGGAAAATTATCCAAAAGATAAGAATCCACTTCTTGAATGAAAAATATAGAGTAATATGGGGCATATAAAGCTGAGGAATGTTTTCAGATCAACAAACTTATTTGCTGTAAATACAAGAAGATGGGAATATTGTACCCAATAAAAGTTGAAAAAAAACTAGAATCAAGGTTCTTACACTAAAATTGCAGATATCATCTACCCTAATCGAATACTAATCTATGACAATGTGCAGAATGATGTTTCCTTGGTCCATGTATGTGCTACAATTGCAACACAGAAGGAATAAAAGGCATATGCCTTCTAGTCAAATGCATAAGCATCATTGGCATGCTAGGACAACCTGAAGTTAACAATATGAAAGTCCAAAAGGAAATGTAAAACATAATTCACTCCTCTTTTCAAAAAGTGGGCTAAAGGTAAATACAAATCCAGAGTACTAAACATGCTATGGTAGCCTATGGGAGATACTACAATTTTTATAAATTTGAACCATACAGAAAGAACGAAACTAGGGGATCATCATAGAAAGGGAAACTTCAGAGCTTTTATACATGTGAATGAACATTAAAGGAACTTGTTCAAAACAATCAAAGCTATGCACAAACTCGCATCAAGATACAAGAAATTCCAAAAACCGGTCCTCGTTTATCAAAGGAAAGACACAAGCATCAAGATTTAAGAAACCAAAATACAAGTAAGATATCCACTTACAGAAGAGGCTGGAGGCCAACGAAGACATTCACCAACATCTATAGTTGTAGGGACCTCACTGGCTGTATTTAAAAAAGAAAATTCTGCCAAAATAGGAAAGGAAAAGGTTAATAACATAATTCCAATCAACGACCAATAAGACAAAGAATATAACATCTTCTTGTACCAAAAATCTAACTAATACAAAACTATAGTATAATATATTCTAAGCAGAATGGAGTTGAAAGTGAAATAATTACAAAAGAAAAGAGACAAATAAATTATGGTTATGTCTTCGGAGTTTATTGTCAAATATAATAGTCAATTAGTTTCAGTAAACAAACAAACTTGCATATTAAAAAAAGATGAAATGTTGCATTAGTTTGGAGTGGGAGCTATAGGAGTCAATCTAGTGAGTGCAACACCTTCTAAGCATCTATCGGTAACATTTTAGCTTGGACTACAAGGAGACTCAAAGAATAGATAATCTCATCCAATTTTGCTTGGAGCCCAAAAATAATACAATATACATAAAAAAATAAATGAGTGTATATACACCATGAATATGAAAATACCCAGAACAACAATCACAAACCATAGAAAAAGCCTCTTGCACAAACCCAATATTCTCCTCACCTTTACTAATATTCTTAGCTTCAGAGGTAGAAGGAATATCTGTGTCTTCTTTGTTATAGGCCAAAAATTCAAGGTAAAAACGTCATGAAATTTTTCAAAGAAACCCCCTATGGGATTTTTAGCCATCAATTCCACTTTGAGAAGCCATATCCTACTACACAATTTCCACCTTCAAAAATATTGAAGAAACCCAATACCAAAAACTGCAAACCTGAAATAATAATGAAGTCTCCTGTCCTTAATCTTAGGACGCATTAACCTCTCTTGCCCTTAAACTCAAGACACCTCAGGCTCTTATGTCCTTAAACTCCTAGGATCCTTATTGAAAAAATCAACTACTAGCATACCCCCAAAATGGGGGAATTGAAACGCCGAGACGAAGTTGTATATGTTGTAGAAAGAGAAAAAAGTTGTGTTATAGAGAAATTTGGGACATAATAATCAGAACATTAAAAAAAACACAAGAGAAGGAAACTAATTTTTCAAAAAACAATGAAACAAAAAACAAAAATGAATCTTTCAATATTATGTAGACATAAAACAAAAAAAACATAAAAGAATGCATACCCATTCCCCAACAAGACAAAATCAAAGGGAATCAAAATTATCAAAAGACAAATGCACTAAAGAAAAATCCATGTAGTGAAAAGAAACCAATGCCTAGATATCAAAGCATTAATCACTGAACACCATTAAAGCTTCCATTGACATATCTTAAGAAGCAATATGTTGTAGCGATTTGTACTCTACCCAATATACATTAAATACAAAAAAATCATGGGATATATATAAGCATAACAATAATAACATCATTTCTCCTGCTATGAATAAGAATATTATTTAATACAATAATTAACCATCTATGCTCAGAGAAACTTAAAATCAAAAGCTCCCACTACACTATAGTGCATATCCTATAGAATGGTAGAAAAAGAACTGACAAGCACCTCTTACCAAAAAATAACAAAAGAATAATAAGCAAGATTCTCAAAATAGTGTTACCGAATATAAAAGGTTGCCACACAAATTCCTGGTTGCAGCTATCAAACACAAATGAGCATAGTCAAAATTCCATGAATTCAGATATATTTGCACTAACTATTATAACAACTTTCTGAAAGATGTATCAACAACAAAGAATGAAATATATCAATACTTGAAATTAATCCAAATAATCTTTTCTATCTAGGCAATAAACAATAATATTTTGGTACTTTTGGCTTGAATAAATATAAAATGTCCTAGACTGCTTGAAAAACAAAACTCCAAACCAACATTTAGTTGTAGGACACCCCTACAATTGAAAATGAACAGAAGTACAACCTATATACAAATTGAGAATTAAATAAATGGTACCCCACACTTTGGCCACCAGCTAAAAGATAATCTACCTTACACTTGGAAGCACATCCTATATACACTGGAAATCAAAGGAAGAGAACCCCACACTTCGGAAGTTAGTTAAAATAAATCAACATTGCACTTTCTAGTTGCATGAGACCCTGCACTTTAGCACTAAATGGAAAACTCACGTAATAACTGACAAGCACCTATTACAAACATATCAAAAGAATAAGAAAAATTCTCAAGACAATGTTACTAAATATAAAAGGTTTCCACACAAATTCCTGCTTGCAGCTATCAAACACAAAAATGAGCGTAGTCAAAATTCATTCAATGCAGCAAACTATGCATGAGCCATACTTGTAAGGATATGATTGCACTAACTATTATAACAACTTTCTTGGAAAAAATATCAAAACAGAAGAAAAAAAGACTTCTGGAAATAATGAAAGATAGCAATACTTGAAATTAATTCGAATTAGCTTTTCTAACTAAACAATATACAATAATATTTTAGTAATTTTATCTCGAATAAAAATAAAAATGTCCTAGACTAATTGAAACAAAACTCCAACCACCACCTACTTTGCAGGACACCCTACACATTAACAATCAATAGAAGCACATCCTATATACACTTTAACAATTAAAGGAATGGTTCCCCACACACTTTGGAAGTAAGCTAAAAGTAATCCTACCCTACACTCGGCAGCACGGCATGCATAGAATGGAAATCAAAGGAAGCGCACCCCACACTCAAGCAGTCAGTTAAAAGAAATCTACCTTGCATTTGGAACTTATTAGGAGACATTGCACTTTACAATTAAATGTAAAGTTACCTTACACTTTGGAATTCAACCATTGAACACCCTTCATTTTGGAAGTAAGCTGGATGACCCTACAACTTTGGTCATAAAAGGAAAGAAATGTCATATTAAACAATGGCTTATCTCTGGGACAACCATTGTTAAATATTCACCTAGTGTTAGAACATGTATCTAGATTCTAAATAATGGAAATACTAGAGCAATCACACTTCCAATTCAGTTCTTTCAGGGAAAGTTGGAAAACATACCTATCCAAATATCAAAAAGGAAGTTGCAATCATCCCCTTCCTCAAACCCCAAAGAAATATCATACATCCTATACCAACCTTACCAAAGGAAGAAACACATTCTTATAGCAGTAGGATGAAGTAAAATGAGTACTAAAACAATGTACAAAAGTAATTTTTAAGGATTTATCTTAGGAAGCCAATAAATAAGGCATGGTTAAAATAACTCTCATGGACAATGAAGGTCAGAGATTTTGAAAATGGATGGTAAAAATACTTAGAATTGAACATACCCTTTGTTTTTTTTACAGCACTACATACCAAGCCACCATAACCCTCTTCCCCAACAATGAAGCACAAATATTTTGAAAATGGGTAGTAAGGACACTGAGAATAAAGGTTCTACCCTGAATTTGTCCAGTTAGATGCAGAAGAGTACCCTATTGCACAAAAAAATCCAGTAAAATTAATAGAAGCATTGCCAAATCCATTTTCAATAAGAAGTATAGTAGAACGGATTTCCATGCCTTTGGTTAGAGGAATTCCTCAAGGTCCTATTCCTCGAAATTGCTAAAGAGAGGTGCATCTATTAAAAATTACAAAATCTAATCTGGGATTCTTCAATGCAAGAAAAATTTCTTATCAGTGTATTGCAGTCTCAATCATTGATTTAATTGAATAGACTCGATTCCTCACACCTTTGCATCTAGTTTATCATGAGTATACAGATCGTAAGGTCATGAAAGGTCTTATCTGATCTGAGGTAAGGTCTGACCATTTTCCTAAACAATTTATGTTTTCTACTAAAATAGAAGAAATGGGAACTTTCATAATGGTTTTAGTTGTATCTATGGGTAATAGATAAAGAACACAAACTAACGTAATTTCATATATGTATTTTATAATCATGATTCTCTTGAAATCTCTGAGTAGATTGTTCAATTATATTTGTAAAAATTAAATCTTCCAGTTGAGTTTGAACGATAAGGCATGCCATTTGAATATGTTTACCTATTTATGTAATGGATGGAATCCCATATTGTTTCAATATGTTTAGGTATTTAGAAAATGGATGGATTAAGTCAAAAGAAGTAGTTCCACCCTGAAATATGAAGACCGCAAATGAACTCTTTTGATAGCATCAACACTCACAACCTTTTTGTTTATGAATTTTCTAGCATCTGAGTCTCCTGTTCAAAATGCATCTCCATACACCCCATGGATGATGATGGCATCTTGGTATGGTTTTCATTCTTAATTTGATCACACTTATAATAATACTTACCAAAATCATTCTACAACAATGCTTATGAAAATTGCTAATGAGATTGATGCATATGACATTTATTTCTGACTACAAACACTAACAGGATAAGCTTTCAAGTGGAAGTGAAGTACAGTTCACAACAGTATTTGGAAAGTCCATCTAGATCATTCAATATTTCCAAGTGCACAGTCAATCCAACAAAGTGGAATGTTGAATTCTGCAATTCCCTATGGGGGGCCTCTTATGCTAAAGTAGAAGACATATTTCCATCATTTTTAGCAGCAGTAATATTATGATATGTAGTAGTAAATATGAAATTACAGCTCTATCTTTCTCAATGATCCTTTTGATGTATTTTATAATAGTAACAATAATCATCGTAACTACTTAAATCATCACATCAACAAAAGTCATCACCAACAACTTTTGGTTTGTTAATGCTCTTCCTGAGAGCAAGTTTAGTGAAGTAGTGGTAAGTAGGATTTCCCTACTACAATGCTCATTATTTGTGGTATCATCGTAGAAATATAAAAGGATTTCCTAATTTCTATATCATCCATCCAACTTCTATCTAGACTCTATCCTAATATCTATGTTTCATTTATAGTGTTCCAAAAGAGAAGAAAATATGGACCTGTATTGGATTTTCCACCAATTTTATTCATGGTCATAGAAAGAGTTGTATGAGACTCCAGGGAAATAAAACCATAACTCATAGAACATGTGCAGAACCTCTTCACAATCTCACTATTCAACTTCCTCCAAAGAAATCTTCCTATATGGTACTTCCTTAAATTTTAGCATGCCTCGCAAATAACGATGTTTGTTTAAATCTCAAATTATTTTAGAATAATGTTGATAGGATGCAACGGTGTTTGTGTGGGGAGGCTCTTGCAACTTTTCAATGGCCAGTGGGTCATTTAGATGCACTTCACCATATTTATGCCAATGATAGTTGCTAGGATTGGATAGAGCACAGGAATCCACACTCCCTTTAGGTAAAAGACGGCTAGAAAATTCCAAATCATGCAAACGAAGAATATCTCGAGCAAGCATCTCAAATGTTTCCCCTTCCACTTGAATTGGTGTTATATAAAAAGACCTTTGAACCACCTCTGAAGAAATTCCAAGTGCCTAAAAAATTTGAGCACCTTTGTAATATGCCAAAGTAGAAATTCCCATCTTTGATATAACCTTCAACATGCCAGATTTACTTACTTTGAGGTATTTCTGAACCAACTCCTCTTTAGCATGTAATGTCCCATTTTCCTTTGGTGGGATTTTACCATCAATATGTAGTGTCCACATAGCTTCAATTGCTAAGTAGGGACACATAGCATCTGCACCAAACCCAATTAGGGTGCAGAAATGATGCACTTCACATGGCTACCTGGACTCCACAATCAATCCAATTCAATTTCACTCTAAATTTGAGACAAGATGGTGGTGTACAACACCGATGGCTAACATAGAGATGATGCGAACCCACTTAGATAATGTAGCTGCAAAAGCCACAAATAGTTTAATGATAGTTTCATCCTTATTGGTGTAGGGAAATTTGAACCACTATGCGTATAATATCCATATATGAATAACTATCAAAATATGTTTTGTTTGTTACAATAATCATAAACAAACAAGTTGAGAAAGTAAATGAATTTATACTACCCACCTTTATCTAATAGTACTAGTAATTTGTAACCTTCACGAATTGCAAGATGAGCTTCTGAGCAGATTCTATCCAAGGTATCTTCCAATCCTATGGATCCATGTTCCTTTGGAAATGTGATATCAAGCACTTTTATACACCAACCATGGTAATTCATTTTTATCAATGGAAAGAATAGGACCTTTAAGAGAAAGGCAATGTCATTGCTTCTCGCTAGTTTCTGTAAGATCACCTTCTAGACCAATCATGCATTCCATCGAGGTGACAATTGATTAATGAATTGGATAAATATGTGGGTTTGTCACTTGAGCAAACATTTGCTTGAAGTACTCAAATATTATTTTAGGTCTATTTGACATCATAGATAAACTTGCATAATTCCCCATAGAACTAAGAGACTCTATTCCATCTTTTTCCATTGGAAGTAACAACATTTCCAAAGACTCAAATGTATACCTAAACAAAACAATGAATATGCTAACAAATGGTTGACAAAACATGCAAACATATCTTTAAAAAATTCTTGATAGCATATTTACCTACAAACACTTACCCATAAGCATTCAATGGTGATAATAGGCCATATACTCCCATGTTTTCCATTGTATCATCTGAACCATAAACCTTTATACCAATACATTCAATAACCTATGGGAAGTATATATTTCACAGACAATACCCAAGTGATATTAAGAGTTCAGAAATTACCTTTATTGATCCAATAATTTGTTCAGGTTCTCTTTCTGCTTTTAGAACATAATAGACCACATTTAAGAGGGTAATATTCTGTCTCTTTATCGATTTTGAATAGGGTCGTGACATGGAATAATGTTTTTTAATGCCTGATCATCTAAAATAACATATTTCTCAAAGTATACAAGTAATGTCATGCCCAAATTAAGTATTCCCTTCTGGAAAACATCCTTAGGTGGAATTTCCACAACACCAACTTCACTTTCCATGATAACTCGCCCATTGTAGGTTACAAAGAAACTGCCAGGGCACAATCCATTACGGTCCAATGTTGCTCCATGATAGCGAATAGGGCTATCTATGTCATAGAAAAGCATATTCTCTTTAAAAGTAATTTGTTTATTTATTAGTGACAAATCATGTGAGAAAAGTCATATTTCCAATTAGTTCATCTAGATATCCACTTTAAACAAGCATCTATCATATAAATGAATCACAAGTATATAGCCCATGCGATTGTTATCTAAAAAGCATGGAAATATATATATTTGGTGAAGAGAGGAAATGTGTCTCAAACACTTTGAAATCTATTTTCATATAAAAGAAAATGCAGAAAATAAATGCTAATTCTACAAAGGAAGAAATGAATATTTACATGCTATAAGGGTAGGCCCATCCCACAGTTCCATCAAAGATAAGAAACATTCATAGAAAGATCAACGATCATGGTCCATTGTTTTGTCATTTTTCCATGCCTCTGGAATCATCATCATTACTGCTTCACGGAGGATTCACCCAGCTCAAACAAGAAGCTCTAATACACCATCAAAATCCCCTAAAAGACACTAACAATTTGAGAATACAATATCCTTGATAACAAATAGAAGAAGGGGAAAAATTTATAAGCATTCTAGAGATTACCTGAATCTGAAGAGCTGGCATCACCAGTAGGGAGAAGCTTATGCATCTCATCCTTTGAAAGAGCAAGGCTTTGGCACTTTAACAATCCTTCATGTGCTTTCATCCTACAAATAAATTAGCAGAAATAGTGCATACAAAGTTTCAAACAAAGAATAGTCAGTAGAAAATATTAGATGTGAGCATTTTATATTCACACTCTTAAATATAACGGCATGGATTTCTCAATTCGGAAAAATGCAAAAGAGAGAAAAGAAAACCCACCGACTTACATTTCCTCTTACAATATTTATCTCCCCATTGTGCCCTAATATGTGCATGGGTTGATCACAATCCTAGCTAGGAAATTCGTTTGTTGAAAACCGAAAATGAATCTGCTAGTAAATACAAGCACATTTATATGATACAATATTATAATTACACATATTTATGGTTTACATTTCCTTCATTTAAAAGGGGTGTTAAAACTTAAGCTGGAAAAATTGTTCAGAAACTAAAGTGAAATGAAGTTTCAAAGTCGGTTTTAAACTCGGTCCCATTGTAAAATATTTCAAAACCCTCTGCTACCTTAACATATCATCTCTAATTAAATAATCCCCCCACATCCAAATTTGAGCATCACATTCTTCATGTGCTCCATTCATCTCTCTATACAGGAAATCGAGGAATCCTCCATTGAACTATCCATGTGTAGCAATGCATCAACTCTGCATCTATTTGGGTACACAGGGTACTCCCAAAAGACTGAACACCTTGAGAAACCACTTCACACAAATAGATCACATATCAACACACCGATGTTTGTCACGTGGTTACTACCCTCGAGAGGGAAACAGTCCAAGTCTCCATCCAAATAGCTACTTGGAGAAATTTGTTATGCAAAAGAAATAAATTTACATGAGCTTCTCATAATCGATCAACTAGCCAAGGACCCTCCATGCTCTTTAAATAGATATCATGGACCAATCGGGTGTTAAGCCACGGATCAATGGTAGGTATGATATAAGAGAAGTTGAACCATTGGATCACTCTATGTTTAGAACATATTGTGACCGTCGGATTAGAATATTTACAAATGCATACTAATGCATACTAAAGAAACACACTTTTACCTAATAGATATATTACACAAGTTGATCTTAACTAACCCCTAAGTGTCTAAATATCCTAACATCCTACCTTAAGAACAACTTGGGATAGGATTGAAGGATTTACAAAAGTGACATTATTAGGAGAGGGAAGGAGGCATTAGAGCCTATCCCCCCTTAAGGACACATTCCTAAACTCCTAACATAGACCTATGTTTCGAAAACTTCACTTCTATAAGAGACTTGGTGAATATGTCTACAACTTGATCATATGTAGGGCAATAGAGCACTTCAATAACATGATCATGAACAAGATTTTTGATGAAGTGCATTTGTAGCTCAATGTGTTTGTTGTGCTGATGTAGAACTGGATCTTTGGCAAGCTTGATGGCACTTTCATTGTCACACCAAAGTGGAGCAGGTTGCTACTGCTCAAATCCAAAATCTAAAAGGATCTGTCGAGGCCATAAATCTTCCTGACTGGCATTATCTACGGCTCGATATTCTGCTTCTGCTGAAGAAAGAGCAAGAGATTGTTGTTTCTTACAAGCCCAAGTGATAGGTCCAGATCCCAGACTGAAAACATAACCTGCAGTAGACTTTCGATCATCAGGATCGCCGGCCCAATATGAATCAGTGAAACCAACCAATAAAGGTTTCCCCCCTGTACTATAATGAATCCTAAACTTAATTGTACCACGAATATATCGAAGTATTATTTTTGCTGCTTTCCAGTGACTTTCATGAGGAGTTTGCATATAATGGGCAACATGACCAATGACAAAGGAAAGGTCAGGATGGGAATGAGTCAAGTATAAAATACTACCAACAAGCTGACAATACAAGGTGGCATCTACTTCAGGGGAAGTACAAGTGGCAGAAAGTTTGACTCTAGACTGGAAGGTAGAAGGGCATGGTTTACAATATTCCATGTGGAAGTGATGAAGAAGGTCACAAGCATAATTAGACTGGGTAAGAAAAATTCGTTCTTTGGCTTGCAAGAGTTGGAGACCAAGAAAATAATGCAAATTTCCTAAGTCTGACATTTCAAAATTTTGCTTAAGACTGGATTTCACATGGGTTATAAGTTTAGGGTCACAACTAGTAAGGATACGATCATCAACATAAAGAACAAGTATGATGAGATGGTTTCCTACTTTCTTGGTATAGACATTGGGGTCAGAATGGCACCTAGAAAAACCAGTGTCAAGGAGAAAGTTATATATTTTGGCATACCAAGCTCTAGGAGCTTGCTTAAGGCCATATAAGGATTTTTTAAGGAGACAGACAAGGCTAAAGTTATCCTGAACATATCCAGGAGGTTGTTCCATGTAAATTTCCTCCTGCAACTCACCATGTAAAAAGGCATACTTGACATCCATTTGATGGACTTCCCAGTTATGTAAGGCTACAAGGGAAAGAACAAGGCGAATGGAATTCATTTTTGCGACAGGAGTAAAGGTTTCATTGTAGTCAATCCCTTCAATTTTGGAAAAAGATTTGGCAACTAACCTTGCCTTAAGTCTTCCAATACTTCCATATGATGCATACTTAGTTCTGTAGACCCATTTACATCTGACAAGTTTTCTTCCTTTTCGAAGAGGAACATGATCCCAAGTATCATTCGCCATTAAGGAATGACATTCTTCATTCATAGTTGCATCTCAATCTGGATTTCCTGAAGCTTGTACAAAATTTTATGTATCATGATTCTTGGAAACTTGAGCCAAAAGAGAAAAGGCTTGCTGAAACTGAGAACATGTTCGACGTTGATCTTTAGGATCACCGTCAAGATCACCAGCTGGTTCACATGTTGATTGCACCCATTGAGGAAGTATTGGTGCTGGTGTAATTGGAGGAACATGAGCAGGTGGAGGTGGATTTTCATCCTCACTGTCATCATCAGAAACTGGAGCTGGAAACCTGGCAAGGAAGTTGGAAGAAGAATAAAAAGGCACAATCGCCGAATTAGGCTCGCAGGCCAAAGATGGCACACCCACTAGGTTACGCTCGTAGACCAAGATATTTTCATCAAATTTAACATCTCTTCTAATGATTATATCATGAGAATGTGGCTAAAGAAGTCTATAACCTTTTACATCTTCTGAATATCCAACAAATATGCACTTTTCACTTTTAGGCTACAATGCTTGCCGTTTTTAATCCAGAATGTGAACCCATGCTTCACAACCAAACACACGAAAGTGACTTACATCTGGTTTAATTTTACTCCATGCTTCTTCCAGTTTTATACCTTGTAAAATTTTAGTGGGTGTGCGATTAACTATGTAATTTGCACTATTTATGGCCTCAGCCCAATATTGAAGACTTAGTCCCTTAGATTGGATCATACAATTAGCCATTCCTTTTAAAGTGTGGTTCTTCCATTCAGCTACACCACTTTGTTGTGGTGTATATGGAACAATGTGTTGTTGTTGGATTCCTTGTTCAGTGCAGAAAGTAGTGAACTTGTTGTTAAGATATTGTCCTCCATTTTTAGATCTTAACTTAATAATTTGATGACCAGATTATTTTTCAACAAGGGCCTTGTAAGCCAAGAACATGTTAAATACTTCGCTCTTAAGTTTTAGGAAGTAAACCCAAGTGCGTCTGGAGTAGTCATCAATGAAAGTTAAGAAATATTTGAAACCAAAAAAGGATGCAGATGGAAGAGGGCCACACAAGTCACTATGCACAAGCTCCAAGGGAACCAAGGCGTGCTAAGAGGCACGTTTGTCAAAACTATCCCTATGATGTTTGTTGAGTACACAAGCAGAAAAAATACCATCCTTGCAAGATACCATCAGAAGACCAGTCACCATATTGTATTTACATATTTTTTTCAATAAACGATAATTTAAGTGACCAAATTGCTCATGCCAAATTTGGCTCAAGTTATCACTATGAGCAACAAAAGCTAAAGGAAAAGGTGATGAACCAAAGTTTTTAAATTTGTACAACCTGGTAATATGATCAATAGTTCCAGTAGCAAGGACATTTGGAGGATTTTTAAAATCCTTGATTACAACTTGGTGAGGTGTAAACATCATAGTTTTACCTTCACCCGAATGAGTAATTTGATAGACTGATAACAAATTGCAGGAAAATTTTGGAACACATAGTACATCACTAAAATGACAATTTTCTACTGGAACTATTCCAGATCCTACAACACTTAGAGATCTATCATCACCAACAAATATTTTCTTGGTTTTACATTCATGCATAGTAGAAAAGATGGCTTGATCCTTAGCCATATGATAAGATGCTCCAGAATCAATGAGCCATTCAATTGAAGTAGAAGAAGAAGATGCAGTATAAGAGTAACCAGAAGCACAAAGTGCATGTCCATGAAAGGTATATTTTGAAGACGAATCTAAGCTAATGTGGTGCTTCTTCTTTGCTACTTCCAAGGCTGCCATCTTCTTGAAACACTTAGATTCATCATTATTATTTTTTCCACAAAAATTGCAATGATGTTCTTTCTTCTTTCCTCTTGGCTTGGATACTTTGTCCTTGTTTAAAGAAGGAGTTAAATGAGAGGGTTTGGGACACTTGTTGTTTAGCTTATTATTGTGAAATTTCTGTTTCTTGGGAGGCTTAGCCTTTTCTTTATGTTGGAACAATAATTCCTTCTCAGATGTATATGCATTGTTAATTATTCCAAGATGAATGAGCTTATCTTGCTCTCTAATTAAAGAATCACAAAAGGATTCAAGACTAGGCTCATGATAGCTAGCTGTAGTCAAGGACTCTTTCATGGAGTAGAATGTAGATACAAAAATAAAATATGCAAGTCCAATTTTGGAAAGAATATGATAAATACATTGTTTTTCTTCTTTCTTAATATTGCATTCTACACATAAGAATCTAAGAGTTTTATACTTAGATAAATAGTGTTGAATGCATGAAAAATCATTTTGATTCAAGGAAATCAACTCATTCTCAAGTTGATGACCTCAAATTTCATTGTGTTTACCAAACACAGATTCCAATTTTTCCCAAGGTATATTAGGTTCATCAATTCCAGATATGTGGAATCGCAAATCAGTAGAGATTGACATCACAATCAATCCATGAGCTTCATCACATCAATTTTCCCATTTAATTTTCTTATGATCATTAGTGGGTTCTGTTTTTTTCCCCAAGGTTGTCTTGAAAAGTCCCCTACTTCGCAGAACATCCTCCATACGAGATTTCCATGAGAAATTGTTAGAACTTGTAAGTATAATATCACAAGGGCCGGACACACTATAAAATAATGTCTAAAATAACAAAAACTAATTGTCTAGATGCAAAGAGCTCGAAAAAATATGTGGTTTTAAAAAAAACAGCACTGAAAACTAATTTTTGATGATGAAGTTATGCTTGATCAAAGAAAATGTTGAAGATGTCCCCAATAGTGACATGGCAGATATTAACTTAACCAACTAAAAAAATAACCCCCCTCTTCCCAAGATCAACCTTTGACAATCACTTTACAATAAAGTTGCTTTTAAGTGAATCACTTTTGTAGAATAAGTGATGTTCACTTTTTCAATAATGTTACTTTTAAATAGTGTGGCAATAAATTAAAAGACTTAAGTGGCTCACTTTTTATTTTATTTTATTTATGTGAGATGTACTTTTACAATAAAGTAACTTGAAAATAGAAATTCCATGCACTAAAAAGTAGCTTAATAAGACTTGAACTCAAGACCTATTAAGGAATAAAGCAACTTTGGACCAAGTGATCTAAGTTTAAAATGTACGTAAAAGAATGTAAAGAGGAAGGGTTTCCCATTGAGGATCTAGAAAAGGAAAACATATATATCATTTATCATTGTGGTCATGGGAAACTCACGCAATCGAGCAAGAAAATCAGTAAGTAAGCGGATACCCAATGAAATCCTTGAAGAAATTAGACAGAAGAAAAGAAATGACATGACCAATCGAAGACACTCTATGGACAATCAACCAATTCTGGTTGTTGAGGATGCCACAATTCTTCCTACCAATCCACATCAAGAAAGACAAAAGAATTTGCTCGAGGGGCCTTCGGCCACCATATCAGTAGAAGAACGAGCACTGCATGGAATTGATCAAGTAGTAAAATGCAGGTGCACATCAAGGCCACCTGAAACCTTTGCAAATTTAATTGAATGTGGATATACAAGTGATGAAGTTAGAGAGACATTGAATGACGAAGGTATGCTCAAAGAAGACAATGTTGTTCAGACCACTCAAGAGGATTTCCAATTACCACCATTTGACCATGAGGAAAACATAGAAGGACATGAAGCTCATGTTCAAATGCCAGACCGACTGGGCGATATGGTACAAGGTCCAATTCCAACTTCCCTACCTCCATTAGCAACTTCACGGCGAAGAAATCCAAAACGTATACAAATCAATGAAAGTCTCATTGGTTCGCTTGAAGGTACAGTGTCTAAACGTAGTATTGCATATCAAGCTCAACAGATACTTATCAACTATTTTGATTCTAAATGTAATGGAGATAAATGTAGATTATTTATATCATTGTTAAAATCTAGGTCTATGACTATTGTTAGGAAAAACTTAAGGATAAAGATGATAAACAGTTCTGAACCAAGTTCTTATGTTGTCAGAAGTTTGGTAGATGCATTTAGTAATATTGGAAAGAAATCTCGTTGAAAGGATCGCAATGCATCTCTCCGTGTGTTGTCACAATCAATCATGAACAAAAGCACCAGGGCCCATCTCCTTCTTAAGCCTACATCCAAACTTGTAGGATTGGATATCAAAGCACTCTGTAGGTATTGGTCTAGAAGAGAACAACTTGACTCTGGTGAAATAGATGTCTGGTCCTTCGTTGGTAGGTTTCCACGCTCCGATATGAAGCTCATTGATGCAGTAAAGGGACTGGTGCAATATTTTTGGTGTGACAATAGTAGACCTTCATCCACCCAAAAAGATGTACTAAAATTGAGAATGGGTTCAAGGGATCGTGAGCCCCACATTAAACATTTTCTTGACATGACACAAATAGAATTAGATGAGAGATTTAGGCATGAACATAATGAACTTAACTTGGGCCAAAGATCCTTCGAGAAATGCAAACCATGGTATGTTAAAATAAACACAACTTGTAACACATGTTGTTGTTGATATCACATTGAGTACGCTTAGTATTATGACACATATATACATATATTGCGTGTTTTGCATAACACTCTTGTGCAGAAATGCTCAACTACATTGCCACCGACCTCATCTAGAGAGTTTATCCATAGCATCTTGTGTAGAAGGACAAAACGTTGCACATTTTATCAAAGGCCTTGCGTAGATGGGACATGCCCAAGGTGTGGTGGAATGGCATTTTTGGACAAATGCATACATGTCACTGATGAGCATGAACTTGGGAGACATGAAGTGAACTTGCAGTCATTCAAATATGTCATGTATGATATCGGTGGAGGGAATGAAAGGAAAAATATATAATTGGTCACCTCCCATGTTAGCAACGAGTTTCTGAACAGTATTTTTTCCTTCATCTATTGCTACTTCATATATGTAACAACCTATTGATATGTACATCTTTATTGTTGATCTACCAGGTACTGGTATGCAACTTCATGGAGGAATTCTTTGAAAAGACACAACACTACGTAAAGCATGTACATGTGGCTTGTTGGCAAGATGAGCATTTTAGAGCATGCAGGGATACATTTCGTATTGGAACTATATTATCAATGGTCGATTTTGTGGAAAACTACACTCTTCAACCACAGAACATGATTCAGAGTCAATATTATCACTCAGATCAGGTCAGCATAATGGTTCATATCACCTATAGAGATGGGGAAGATATTACTCAAGAGAACAGGGTTATATTTAAGGAGTATCACTTTTACATAAGTGATGAGAGGTGTCATGACTTGGCTTTTGTACAACATAGCTTTCAATTTCTCTACAAACACTTGGAGGATAACAATATACAGATGGAACAACATTGGATTTGGTCTGATGGTTGTGCGGAGAAACTCAAAAATTCATGTGTCTTCAAATGGTTGTGTATTCTCCATAAGAGGCACAAGGTGACATATATTGGGAACTATTTTGAGACTGGACATGGGAAAGGGGAACATGATGGAGAAGGTGCATGCATCAAGGCTGCATTACGTAGGCAAGAGATGAAATTCACAACTATTTTGCTCATCCGAGATGCAAAGACCATTGTTGCATGGTGTTCTTGTTATATTTTCAACATTAAGCTAGCATTATATTATGATGATTAACTGAGAGAATAAAAAGCACAACAATCAAACACAAGAGACAACAAACATAGTGTTTTTCCTCAGGGAATCCATAAATGGAGAAAACCCAACAACTTCCTCAGAGATAGAATTAGCACCAAAAGTAAAACCCAAAACAGTAAGATGATCTCTCGACAACAGTAACGTTCTTTCTTCCTAGCCCCAGTGTCTTCTTCTTCCTCATCTATGTGCTACAACTGACTGTGAGTGAGTGTGTGATAAATAGAGAGGATAGCTCTCTATTTATACTAATTCTCGACTTGACTAAACCCTACTAGGCTGACTTCACTAGGTGAGTTTAACAACCCTAGTGCCCCAAAACTGCGGGGACTTTAACCCTTGAACAATAAGAGGGTTACCCACCTTGACTTGACATGACTTGTTTACATTATAGAAACTCCTGATCGGAACATCGGGGCATGACATGACTCAAATACATTATAGACACATCTCGGAATAAACATTGGGGTATAATACATAAGAAATACAAGTGAATACATTCCGAATTTGCAATTACATCAACAGTTATTCAGTGATGGGGGAGGGAGCTAGAAGGAAAGAAGACCAAGCATATCAGAAAGAACATGTACATAGATATTTTTGGGAGTTGGTCAATGTAGATCGATCACACCTATATGAGTGCAAGACCGTCGAAGGAACTTGTGCATTCCATTCAGTTAGGATGTCAGGCAATGCTATAGTTGAAATGTGGACAATAAAAATCTCTTGTTTTTGTTATCCATGTAGCAGTAGTGAATGGGACAACTATGAATCCATAGATTGGGTTGACAACTGGGATCATGTATCACACCCCATTGGTCAACAAATAACTTCAGAATTATCCTGGTTGGAGGAGGGCTAGTCGATTATTTCACATGACTATGACCACATTTTTGATCTCATACAACTAGGTTCGACTATTATGTTGATCACTTTGAAATGTTTGATCACTAGTTGTGTTTAGTTAGATGACTCCTAGGTCTACACTTTATTTTATGCAGGGCACATATATGTAGTGGCTGCCCCGAGAGACAATGAATGGCACACTGACTACTGGCTGGCACATTGCTTGGATGGGAAGCAAACCCTCATTGTCTCATTAAACGACTACGTGGGCAATGATTTTCCAATTGGGTCAATTGTTATCAAAGGAGAATATTTGGCATAGGTTTCCCACATATGAAAGAAAAAAGGTTATGTATTTGAAGATTATAGACTAGGTCAAATTGTATACCATTATACAAACTTAGTTATTGACACAAATCTCCAACTGCAAACAATGCCAAACAAGATCTCATGAAAGTCACGATACTTGTTTCCTTACTCCTAGCACGAGAGGCTAAAGGATACTATTGCTATTAGGTGATCCCAATCGTCTAGTCAAATGACCATAGGTAGGTAGTCAGATATTTTGGTTTCATGGTCTCATTGATTATTTACAGTTTGATACATTGAGCGCTTGAAAGATTGATAAATTCAATAGACTTCTACAATGGATTTGTTGTATTACAATGATACTTACATGACTCATGCCTTATAGCCCGAGACCATTACCTACCACTCTATCTAGGATATGTCTATTGAATTTTCCTTGAATATCAAAGTTGATCCTATAAGGACATCTCCTTAAATCCGATAATTATCTCCTTCACTCCGATAATTTGTTTCTCCATGGGAAGCCCTAAACACGCTTGAACAGCCCACCAAAATCCCTTTTTGATGCACGGTGTCCATTCTATGTCCATTATTCTATGCACGTGCGATAGAATAATGTTCGTTTCTTGGATCAATGAACCGTCGGCTCCGTTGGATTTAGGAAATTGGGATAGTTCTATGGGAGGCCCTCTAATCTAGTTCCATGTACAAGCGATCATTTTTTTGGTCAATTTTAGAAACTAGGGTTTTGTTCAGTAAGTGAATGTGAAATTTTTCCACATGGGGGTCAAATTCACATATTTCTCAACCGTGAATGTGTGGCTAACTTTCTCACATGGAACCTGCCTAAACATGCTTGCACGACCCACCAAAATCCCTTTTTGATGCACATTCTCCATTCTATGCCTCAGGTAGGGATTCAACAGGTGTCAGTGAAAGCCTATAGGAGGTGGGATTCAATGTGCAATAGAATGATGATTGTTGCTCAGATAGACATACCATCGGCTCCGTTAGATTTAGGACATTGAGAGAGTGCTAGGGTGGCCCTCTAATTTGGGTCCATGGAAAAGGGATCATTCTTTCGATCAATTTTGGAAACTAAGGTATTGCTCAATAAGTGAATGTGAAATTTTTTCACATGGGGGTCAACTTCGCATATTGCTTGACCATGAGTGTGTAGCTAGAATTCCCACATGGAATATGGCTAAAAATGCTTGCACAACCCATTGAAATCCCTTTCTGATGCATGGTTTCCATTCTATGCCCTGGTTAGGGATTAAATAGGTGTCCCTGAAATCCTATAGGAGGTGGGATTCAACGTGGCATAGAATGATGACCGTTGCTCATATCAACGAACTGTTGGCTATGTTGGATTCAGGACATCAGCATAGTTCTAGAGTGGCCCTCTACTTTGGGTCCATGAAGAAGGGATCATTTTTTGGTCAATTTTTGAAACTAGGGTTTCACTCAGTAAGTGAATGTGAAATTTTTGCACATGGGGGTCAAATTCGCATATTTCTCAACCGTGAACATGTGGCTAGCGTTCCAGCATGGAACCTACCTAAACATGCTTACACGACCCATCAGAAGCCCTTTTTGATGCACAGTCTCCATTCTATGCCCTGTGTAGGGATTCAAAAGGTGTCCCTGAAAGCCTGTAGGAGGTGGGATTCAACATGATATAGAATGATGACCGTTGATCGGATCATCGAACCATCAGCTTCGTTGGATTTAGGACATAGGTATAGTGCTAGAGGGGGGCTCTAATCTTTGTCCATGGACAACATATCATTTTTTTGGTCAATTTTGGAAACTAGTGTTTTGATTAGTAAGTGAATGTGAAATTTTTGCACATGGGGGTCAAATTCGCATATTGCTCGATTGTGAATGTGTGGCTAGCATTCCCACATGGAACATGCCTAAGCACACTTGCATGACCCACTAAAATCCTTTTTTGATGCACGGTTTCCACTCTATGCCCCAATTAGGGATTCAACAGGTGTCCTTGAAAGCTTGTAGGAGGTGGGATTCAATGTGCCATAGAATTATGACCATTGCTCGAATCAATGAACTATCTACTCTGTTGGATTCAGGACATCATGATAGTGCTAGAGTTTCCCTCTACTCTGGGTCCATGGACAAGGGATAATTGTTTTGTCAATTTTGGAAACTAGGGTTTTTCTTAGTAAGTGAATGTGAAATTTTTGCACATGGTGGTCAAATTCACATATTGCTTGACCGTGAATGTGTGGATATCATTCCCATATGGAACCTACCTAAAAATGCTTGCACGACCCATTCGAAGCCCTTTTTGATGCACGATTTCCATTCTATGCCCTGGGTAGGGATTCAGCAGGTGTCCCTGAAAGCTTATAGGAGGTGGGATTCAATGTGCCATGGAATGATGACCATTTCTTAGATCAATGAACCATCAGATCTGTTGGATTTAGGACATCAGGATAGTGCTAGAGTGGCCCTCTACTTTGGATCCATGAAGAAGGGATCATTTGTTTGGTCAATTTTGGAAACTAGAGTTTTGCTTAGTAAGTGAATGTGAAATTTTTGCACATGGGGGTCAAATTCGCATATTGCTTGATCATGAACATGTGGATAGCGTTCCCACATGGAACCCTCCTAAACACACTTGTACAACCCATTGGAAGCCATTTTTGATGCATGATTTCCATTCTATGCCCGGGGTAGGGATTCAACAAGTGTCCCTGAAAGCCTGTAGGAGGTGGGATTCAACGTGCCATAAAATGATGATTGTTGCTTGGATCGATGAACCATCGGATCTGTTGGATTCAAGACATTGGGATAGTTCTAGGGTGGCCCTCTAATCTTGTTCCATGGACAAGGGATCATTTTTTCGGTCAATTTTGGAAACTAGGGTTTTGCTCAATAAGTGAATGTCCAATTTCTGCACATAGGAGTCAGCTTTGCAAATTCCTCGACCGTGAATGTGTGGCTAGCGTTCCCACATGGAACCTACCTAAACATGCTTGCACGACCCACTGTAAGCCCTTTTTTATGCATGGTTTCCATTCTATACCCTGATTAGGGATTCAACAGGTGTCCGTGAAAGGCTGTAGGAGGTGGGATTCAACATTCCAGAGATTGATGACCACTGCTCGGATCAACGAACCGTCAGCTCCATTGGATTGAGGACATTATGATAGTGCTAGAGTGGCCCCCCACTCTGGCACAAGGGACAAGGGATCATTTTTTTTTGTCAATTTTGGAAACAAGGGTTTTTCTTAGTAAGTGAATGTGAAATTTTTGCACATAAAGGTCAGCTTGAAGGTAATTGTAGATCTTTACCTATTGAAAAAATACTTGTTGCAAACTATTATTCCATATGTAGCTGTCGAGAATTATGTTACCTGTTGTGAGGTTTTGAGGTTTTGAACTTGACTTATTTCCCATCATTGTTAAGCAAGAAATATTCTTTGTTTTTGTTTTAATCAAGGCAAAAGGAGTTGTCAATCTCTACATGGAGGTGAATTTACCTTAGGATCTCATATCATTCATGGGACTGGAAACTCAAAAGAAGGTTGTTTCCCATATTAATTTAGCTAGGTCATCTAAGAGATGTGAGCATTTGTACGATGAAATGCAGTAGGAGACAATGACATTATGTAAGTAACCATGTAATGGATCATGTTTATGTTTAGAAATAAGTGGCCAACCTATTATGCCATTATTACAAAATATATATATCTTCACACTACGAATGCTTCGAATAATACTCCATAAACATGAATTTATAAAACAAGATTCAGAATAGTACTTCTCTAATCAATTTAAACTATAATAAAATCACACATCACTTTTGTCTCTTTCAAAGTTGTTACTCGAGGCCATTCATCAAATACCATGTACATGAACAAAATGATAAAATAATGTGCGGGACATACATAATGTGCAAGATACAGTCATAGCCATTATTTTGAATCAACCTTATAATACTCGGATACTTTTATCTTTGATGTGTATCCCATGTATTCATTAGATGAAAGACAACATGCCAAACACTAATTTTATTTATGTAGACAACACAGGTGCATCACTTAGGTGTGTCAACTTCGTGCATCCTTTAAAATTTTGTTAGGTTGTTATGTGGGTAAGGTGCTTTTGTATTCCACCAAGTTGGATCAGTTGCTTAGCTGTGCTAGGTGCTTATGTGTATTAGGTATGTTCCATCTTTGTGAATACAATTTAACATTGTTAATATAATATTGTATATGAAATTGGATCGTGGTAAAAAACAATTAAAATGTACATTTTTGTCATTACGTAATATTTTAATTGTGCATTGTTCTCAAATTTATAATTGATATCTCGATGCAATCGTAAAATCTATAAAAAAAAATTGGGAACATTACACATAGAAACATTCTTGGCCACATGTGTATAATCACACTTAAAAGACTGAACCATGAATATTTCAAGAGCCTTTATATGAAGTATTTTTTCTATCATGAAAGTTATAATACGAAAATAAAAGACCCATCTATGGCCTGTCAATGTACATGTATCAAAAACATATTTGATGTACTTTTGCAAACAAAAGTACATCTGTCCTGGACCGCGCCCCTATACTCTAAGTCCGGATTGCACATAAAAATACATATTTGTCCTAGACTAACACATAAAAAATCTAACTTTCTCTTGTTTTTCTCAGATCCTGATGCTTTTCGCCTCTGTCTACGACCACTGTGCATCTCTAGCGACTGCAAATTAATGGCAATATTTCTTGATTAGGTAACTGAACTAGTACTGTCCAACAATAAAAAAGTTGGAAAATTTAAAATATGACTCAATTGTAAATAAAACAAAGACTCACTCCATTCATTGGGGGTATAGGTTCCTCTAGTGTCAAGGGTATAGATGCCTCTGGTGTCAAGGGTATATGTGCCTCTAATGTCCTCCTCCTTGCAGAGAGTCTATCTGCAATGATTCTTTGCGAATAAAAAAAAATATGTCAGTTATCTCAAGAATTATCAACATGTACATGAATGAGAAAGTACTAATCAAGTATGTAAAAAATGAACATCTCACCAAAAAAACCATTTCTATGGGATTATGCTAGGACTCTTTAGTAGTAAGAGGAGTCATAGGTTGAACATCAACTTCACTTGCGTGCACTAATGGAGCAGGGTGTGTCTACATTCACCAAATGATAAAATAGTTAGACATCGTGCATGTCCATAAAAAATACAAATGAAATGTACAATTACAAATATTCAAGTAGATGTACCTCAGTGTAACTTATCCCTATTGTATATGTATCACTAACTGCGGCATCAACAACCCCACTAAGTTCTGGCACGAATGAGTCTGCATCCTGATGCTATAAACATGCGAAAATAACATTAAGAAAAACTACTTATGAGGTGAATTCATAGCTAACCAACAATTGCCATTGGAAGTGTGTACATTACCGTGGGATGAGTACGTTGATCCTCATGCACACTAGCTCTATTAAAGGAAGAGGGTCATCTGGTGTAAATAGCCCCCTTATCTACATTTGGACTACAAGGAGATCCAAACCAAAGAGGCCATGCAGGGATCTACGATGATGTCTGCAGTCATAAAGTGTTAACATAGTTAGACATGGAGTTGAATCGATGGAATAATATGTATTGAAAAACTAACATGTTGTAATATACTTACCCCTGCCTGGGACATATCTCCCCCATGGGAGTGACCGCTTCCATCAATTTCTTGCATCTCTTCATATGCTAATAGAATTTGCAAGTTTAAAAATTATAAATGTTAGTGATATATAAAGGAGTGTACAGTAAGAAATTTAAATATCTCGAACAAGATTCAGTCATAACCCATGTACTTAAATTCTTCAAGTAATCATAAATTCCACCTTGGAATATGTCATTGATATCAACATCTCCAGGATCATGTTCTAAGTGGGGTTCCTGCAAATTCAAAAATTGTAAATATTAGACAATTTAAGAAATTAATCAAGACTAACACATGCATTAACAAAATGAGAAAGGTTTAAATATTACCTCAATGGTGTTTGTTTGGGCCTCAAGTACAACCACGCCAGGTGTAGTCACTACTACATTTTGACTAAAAATCCGACGGCTGTATTGTCGAAGTTTCTACACTTCCCTGTCGCATGTACGACACAATGATTTTTTTTTAAGCGTCGGAAACTTTTCGTCGGTTATCCGACGTTTTTCGAAACCGTCGGTTAAGTGACAGTTTAGTTTACCGTCGGTTGACCGTAAAGCGTCAGTTATCCGACATTTAATTCCTATTAAATTTAAAAAAAATCCTTTGCATGCCGTCGCTTAACCGACGGAGTATGAAACCTAAACGTCGCTTAATCGACGGGATAATAAAAATTTATTAAAAAAATTGTTCAGCAGGTGTCGCTTAAGCGACGGGTATGAAATTTTTTTTAAAACTGGCTGTCACTTAAGCGATGGGTATGAATGTTTTTTTAAAACAGGCTGTCGCATAAGCGACAGATATGAATGTTTTTTTTTTTAAAATAGAAGAGGATTTTGTATAACCATTGAAATAACTCCAAGCATCAATTCTCACTAGTTTGTAATTACCTCCTGTTTCTAGATAATCGCAGTGCTTACAGAACCCCTGACGAGAATAGACAAAAATATATATATGAAAGAATCATGAGTATAAAAGCTGGGAAACTGTTCGTAGCATATTGAGACAACTGCGAAAATGATGAGAAGTTAGATGTAACATCAATTTCCTCCTATCTACGTAGTACATATTTGCAGCATTGTGGTTGTGCTTCTTTGGGGAATGACAACATGCACATCAGTAATAAATAATCACATATTTTGATAACTTCATTGGAGGGAATTTTGTTGTATTTCCAATGGCCACAGTTGATACATGTTGCAATCGCACTGAAATTCCCTACACCAAAGAAAATATATCCAACGAATCATATGGGCAATATTATATTAAATAAAGTTACAACAAACTCATCGCCACCTCACACTAGTGACAGGTTCCTGATGCTGCTGAACAGCCCTGGCATATACAATCAAATTGCATGAATTTCCTCGATGCATATTTAAAGAAAAAAGATACTAGCACGAATTTTTCAGCTGCATAAGAAGCAAAATGTGCTATTCCTTTCTAGACTGCACCATCTTCATCTCTTCCAAGGTAACAATAATGGAAACCGATTGCCCCAAAAATAATATGTTAACAGAAGCCAGCCGACGACTTTTATCTTCGTAAATAGAAAGAAATAGTTAAAGCTCTTAAAACACCTTAGCGGGTATAGTTGACATCAGAAGTGTGCCTTTGAATCCTTCCTCTGTTTTCCCATTGTCCAGTTCCTGCTCCGATAGCTCCTCTGCACATAAAATCAAGTAGATGATGAAGTATAGCTTGTAACGGATCCCAAACTGACACAATAAATATGTATGAAATTCTACATGCTCTTAGTGAATTTTTTCTGTGAATACAACAAAACAGTCAGTTCACGGATTGTTAACGCAATCAAGTGACACTATATGCAACGATGATACGTTCAGAAAGAAATGCAGATTAGACCATTACCAGCAATGTCCCAATTTTCATAAATTTTAGTGTCTGTGACCCATAAACTATCCCCAGGGAAAACATTTAGGTCAGCCAAAGTAGCTCATTCTTCTATTAGTTCAATCGTGCCTTTGTGAAGCTTCTGATTCTCCTTCACCACCTGGCAGTAATAAACTAATTCCAGTGAAATAACTCCAAAAGAACTTGCTCACTGTTAAGAGAATTTCAAAAACATGAAGCCAGGAGAATCTCAGGGACTCAAAGGCTAAGCTACAACCAACAAAACAACAGCTCTTCAACTTGCATGAAAGGCCTACTGCACCAATCCTACTTTAGACGAGACAAAGAAAATCTCTGCATTGGAAAAGGAATAGAGCACACATTTGGATTTGGGAAGGGGCTCATAGGCATATGAAAAGTAGGGTGATCTGGCTACAAGAAGGTGATAGATAACAGGATTTTAAGAGTTCTATAGATAAGCAAGTTTATCTTAAGGAATCTAAGTAATCGTTGCTTTTATTCAACAACAAAAAATGTATTAACAGCTAACTCATCAGCACTGAGAAAAGATATAAATTACCATAAAATCACAGAGGTAAATAAGGTAAATATCCCTGAAGTGTCAAGCCAATTGCTTTATTTCCTGTCAACAGTAACTACATTCAACATTTCCAGATGTTCTAGGTTTCCTCCTTTTTCTTGTGGGGTTCTCATACTCCCCTTCTTGGATGTGTCTACCTGGGTTGGGGAAGGAGACTCCATGTCTAGCAATGGGAAATATTTGCAGGAAATTTTAACATGCACAAGAAATCAGGTTTCTCTCTGGTTCTTTCAATTCCCAAAGTTGTATCCTAGCATAGGTATGATGTCAAGGATTGGAGAATCCCAAAGCTGGGATGCATGATAATTTGGTAGAGGCTCTTCCAAACCTAGTCCCATGGTTTGCTAAAGG
>LPNX010479378.1:262951-328831 GCA_001517045.1 Pseudotsuga menziesii
ATTCCAGAGTGCAGATGAGACCATCCTGAAACTGCATGTAAGAGAGAGAATTGTACACTGTAGCAGACCATAGTGTTTCAAATCTTTCACTCTAATGGTGATAACACAGGTGCCTAGAAAACATGGAGTTTTGTTTGAGTTCAAAGCATTGCCAGTTCAAAATCCATCACACAAGTAGAACCCCTCATAAGCTTCAGCCAAGTTTCAGATAAACAGCATGAACACTGAGAATCCATTAGTGAGATACAAACTAAATATGAAAACTCCCATTTGTAGATAAGGAAAGGAAGAAACAATGGACATGCTGTAGTGACAAAAAGGATCAACAAAACGTGCGATTTCAGGGGAAATTCATGACAGACTGTATAGATTTAAAGTCCTGGGCAATTTTGTCTTAGCTGAAAGATTCCAATTTGGATATTTCAAGCTGACTACATTAATTCGAATACTCCCACATTAGGGAAGGGAAAACCTGCTACAATGAGAAAAAGGGAAACTAGTCAAAGAAAAACAAATTAACCCACTGAAGCTTACCCATCAGATAAGCACTATGAAAAAAAGAAACTAAGAAACTAATAGAAGGGATCACCTTGGTTATGAATAACAAGAAAAGGGAAACTAGTCAAAGAAAAACAAGTTACCCCTATGAAGCTTACCGATCAGATAAGCACTATGAAAAAAAGAAACTAATAGAAGGGATCGCCATGGTTATGAATAACAAGAAAAGGGAAACTAGTCAAAGAAAAACAAGTTACCCCTATGAAGCTTACCGATCAGATAAGCACTATGAAAAAAAGAAACTAATAGAAGGGATCGCCATGGTTATGAATAACAATGGGATCAAAAGAGTGACAAAGCTATGTTCTTGTCAAAATTTGGATGAAACCGGCTTGAACTTGGATCACATTGGTAACCAACAGCATTTGCCATTAGTTTTTTATAGTTCTGGGTTGGAGACTCATCTCATACACACAATATAGGCACCAACAATAATGACTTGGGCGCTGAGCTTCACCAGCTAAAAATTAAAAAGTACAATTGAGCCCTGAGCTTCACCAGTTCCGAAGCAAAATCAATTAGTGGTGGATAGTACACTCCCCATGGTACAAGTCCACAATCATCATTTCCTTTATCATTCAAAAGTGGTTTCAGACTAAGAATGAAAATAAATGGAATCTGGACTAGTAATATCACCTGCCATCCAAGTAGCAGAGACTCTGTTTTGATGCAAACCAAAGCGACCTGTCACCTTGTTGCATAAAGTAGGCAGAAGTTTCTTATCAATTATACAAAAACTTGACTGCCAGACAAATCTACAATAGCATTT
This sequence comes from Pseudotsuga menziesii, assembly GCA_001517045.1. NCBI lineage: Eukaryota > Viridiplantae > Streptophyta > Pinopsida > Pinales > Pinaceae > Pseudotsuga > Pseudotsuga menziesii. Next base: position 264,279 of record LPNX010479378.1, read on the forward strand.
TCTAAATTAAACACTACAATTCATAGAATTTGCCATAGCCATCATTGCATAACAAATGCATGATTTAAATGCAAAATTAGAATGACAGGGCATACCCCTTTCAGTTTGAGGGCAGGAAATACTAATTTAATATTTAAAAAAATATCATGGTAAAATTGCCAACATCCAAACATCTTTTACTTGGTATGAACAATTTAGCATCTGACTTATGATAAAACTGCAAATTGGAAACATATTTGCTCATATTGCTATCAAATATAAGAAATGGCCCATTTTCAAAAATCAGACAAACAGTTTCTATGGGTATAAAATACATTCAAATATTTTTTTAAATGCCATTTACTAATGTTTTGTGGATGAAAAAAAGATGACTACTTTTACAACTTTCTGACTTCAATACCAAAACCTGACTTTTTTAACGAAGGTCATACAATGTCAACAGAGATTTTTCAATTCCAAACAGAGACAACCAGTACTTCCAGAGACAATTCTACTCTGTAAGAAAAATGAACAAGCATTCAGGGAAAAACAAGACAGTATAAGCCTCCATTTAAACTAAATGCAAGGGTTCAGATGCTTTCAATTTTATGTTAGGAGGTCTTAAAGCAAAGTAATCTGAAGTTACAGGAAATTTAATGACAGGAAGCTTTTGTGCTCAACATTAATACACTTTAAATTTGAATATATATTGGATAAAGTTATTAATACAAATAGAATCAATTTGTACATTGTGCATTTCAAATGAAAAGTTAAAAAGGTTCAAAGTTCACAGATTTCAAGATAGACACTACAAAAATCTACGATCTTAGCATTGACAGCCCTGAATCCTTTTCATCAAAAACAATAGAAACCCAGGGTTTACGTTGACCATTGCCTCTTTCTCAGGATTTTTCTACAAATGAATCTCAACCTATTTTAGTGGATCAATCTCTATTAAGTTTGATGTACCTTCTACGGAGACTTCATACAGGAATGTCATCACACATACATGCAATATGAATTTCTAATATAAAGTGTTGATGGTTAGACAGGAGAACTATCTTGATTAAAATATGAAACAAATTCTAATTAACAAGCACTAGTAAAGGGACACTAACCTCCAAAATTCTCCCACTTTTCATCACTACAATCCTGTCCACTGTGCATATTGTGGATAGCCTGCAAAACAATCCCATGGTAGTTAGGGTTATGAATATCAAACTGAAACAGTATGAGATTTACTACTTAAACAGAAATAAATCTATAGCACATAAAAAAAGTTCAAGTAAAGATTTATTATGCAAACTTATTTCAAGTCATTCAAACAAAATAAAAGGACTAATAAATTATATGTGAGTGCACGCATCATAGAGTAAAAGGCAAGCAATGAATCCATCAAAGTTATAACAGGATTTGTCCAGGATGTACATCAAGCTTGTAGAAGTCCACAAGAACCAGAAAAATATCTCTTACCTATTCCCAGCTGTAACTTCCACAGCAGTGAAAAATTTATCATCGTAATCCAGCAATTCACAGATTGGACCAAAGACACCAGGGATGCTGTGATCCCTGCAAATTCTTCTCACTGAATTAAGGCCCCTTCTTATATCCTGAATAATTCCACCCAAACAATAGAGTTAACCAGGAAGAAAACGTTTTCTAAATTCCTCATAAGAAAGGAATCAGAATGTAAAGACGTCATTGCAAAGAATTAGTTTTAAAATGTCTAGCATAGAAATACATAGAAAGAAAAACTTTAGCATATGCATAAGCCTAAGGAAATATCACATGCAATGCACATATCAGTGGTCCTAACTAAATTTTTGTAATTCCTCATCTTTAAGTGATAGCAATTAAATCAAAGTATCAAACAAATATCGACTTCATGATTTTTTTTCAGGGAAATGACTAGAATAGAGCATTGGAACCCACACTCTAAATTTTTTTTCAGGGCATTGACTAGAAAAGAGAAGAGAGATGAAGGATAAGGTATTAGATTCTTGACTCAAACCCTAGGGCTACAAGATATCAAGGCTAACGTCCCTCCTCTTAAGATGGTTTCCACTACTTGCGACTACGACAAAGTTAAACCTCTAAGGTTAGGTAGCTAAACCCTAATTAGGACAAATACAGAATTCCAAGGCCCAATAGAACAATGGAGAGCACCTTAGTAGGAAGGTCTCCTAAAGCAAGTAGGCCAAAGGCTAGCAAATAAACACTTCAAGAATGGCGTTAAACAATATTTAGGAGATAAACTTCCAAACATTAATCAAGAATGTGCTGGAACCCTCAACAGTACTAAAAGGAGGGGAAGGGGTGAATTAGTAATGTGCAATTTTACCCAATTTAATCTTAAACACATCATGTAAATATTATTGACTGCAATGCAAATCATCATCACATGAAAGATACATAGTACAAAGAATGTAAAAAATATTTTCTTTACTATTTGTTCAATACAATGTCAAGATTTGACCTGAGAAGGGCACCCATCCCTGATGCAAGCTACAATTTGCACCAATACAGACTTCAAACTATTTACAGTAAGCACTCTCACACTGATTTGGTGAATGCTTCAAGTCCAACAGCAAGCTCCAACTTACAAATCAAACTTCGATCTATAGCAACCAGCTCCAACTGACTGATTTGGGTGAGCACCAACTTGTGGATAGGCTGCAACCTGTCACTAGGATGAGAAAACCAATCCTCTTGAGTTGCAACTAAACTCTCCTGCACTACCCTACCACCCTAAAGTATATTAGACTCTCAACCTCGATCTTTTGTTGTTCCTGCACTTGCAGCACTGTTCCAGCCCATGGACAACAGTTTCTACGCTTGTTTTGCTAATCATCAATCCACCACATTCATGTCTTCATTCTAGTACTTAATCATATCAAGCATAGACTCTAGCTTCTCTTCTTCAATGCTCTGCCTCTGCAACAACCTGTAATTTCTAGTACCGCATGGACTTTACTTCTTCTAAAATACTCCTGAGACTTCTTTGTCAAGCTTCTATATTTCATTCAAGATTTATCAAATACATGCTAGCTCCATAGCCATTCTCAATCAGCAACTATCTCTGCATTACCTTAATCTTCAGAAAAGTGTTATCGCAGACCTTTGACATATATGACTTTGCCATTTAGTATTACATTAATACCAGATCAATCCAAACCTTCATAGTGCATATTATCTTCGATCTTTAACACATACAACCCTAAACCTCATCCATCCATTTTCCTATAACTGCAAACACTATCAGACCGACTACATCAATCCCCAATGAAAAGTTAAAAGCAAAACCCTGAGACATAGTTTTTTGACTTATTGCATCTGCAAATTCAGAAAGAATATAGCCCCATATACCTTCATTCAACTGCACACTTTGTTCTTTGTGAGCTCTTTTGTTCTCCTTGGTCTCAAGATTCAGCAAACCAACCACTTTTCTTTATGTCTTGTTTTCTGATTACAAGTCTTTGCTTTCAAAACCACAGTCACCTCAAGCATATTGCTCTCATAAACAATTCCTGTCATTCTTAGAGCTGTCACTCTTGCATTCTTGTAGATTTGATTCGAGCACTCTATTTCAGTCCTAACTTCATCAATATTGTTTACAGATGCCTCAAGGTCCTTTTTTCTGTTGATTTAGTGTGTCACATCATTTCTCATTACAACAAATGGTTCCTAAATATTATTAGATAGAATACCTGTTTTACTGTAACTAAGATACATGGATCATTTCTATAGCAGAAACAAGGACAATGACACTGTTCTTTTATCAAATAAGGCTAAGAGGCTGCCACTTAGGGATACTCTGCAATCTAGGTTTGCTTGTGTTTCTTTCTGCTATTATTTATAGATGAAATAGACACCTACATACCTTTGATTCTCGAACCTATAACCAATCATCAATGCATTTCAATCCTGAAATAAGCAAGAGCACTTTTGCCAAGGCACCAAATGATTCACCTTCAATCCATCGCAGCCTTTAGATGGTTAAAGATCTTGAGTAAACTCATAGCTCGTGTTTTTTTAAAGATCTTGTAACATCAAAATATACTTTCAAAGAAGATCCAGCTTAATTATGAAAATCCAGGTGGTTATGAAACCTGTTAAAATGAGGTAAGTGTAAAGTATCCTAATACACACAATCCAAGACAGTAGGCATTTAACATTTGCGTTGAAGAAAACCCTTGTATATGGCATTTATAGTCAAACTGGCTACATAAACCCTTCGCTATTAATAAGAATAACATGTTGCAAACAAATTAGAATGGTGGTACAGCAAATTAAAATATTCTGAATTATAGTCTCTGGTATATCTAAAAATAATGTTTTAAAAAAGATTCTCCTTTATAACACTCGTGATTGGCTTGACAATCTTAGACTTTAAAAAGTATCATCCTCAAGATCTAGAAGCTAATGTAGTTTCTTGGGTTAAAAGAAACTCAGCCGAGCACATTATAGCAGAAATGTACTAAAACATGGTAAGAACAAAGTTGTTAACCTACTAAAGCCATCAAAATTGTCTATTATTAAAAAATAGAAGCATACCTGTGATGAAAACAAGGACATCGTGCAAAAATTATACCCCCTCTTATTTCAGCTTTAGAAAAGTAGAGACCTTTCTAGCATTGTTTATTTATGCTCAAAAGGGATTTATTTTAGCTGCAAAAAAGCAACACAAATGCTAGACCAATGAAAGGATCCATATGATTGAGTTCTTGGACGAAGATTGCAACAAGGTGGCTAGAAATGGTCAAGTAGAAGAAATGGAAGTGGACTAAAACACCCATATGGAAGACCAAGAACAGCAAGAAATAATAACACTGTCTCCCTTGTTGCAATGATGAAGATCACTCAATATCAGAATGAGGAGAAAACGCAAGGGAAGAACTATGGTGACCATCATTTAGTCTAGCAACACTTATAACTCCATAGACTCAAAGAAGGTGGCTTATGTCCCTGAGAGTTGTTTATTGAAAAACTTACAAGTATCAATGGAGAATGACACCATGATGTAGTGAAAAGTTATGATCGAAGGGCTGAAATTACAGTTGGATGGATAGGAAATGAGTTCCATTTTTTATGTAGTATCCTTAGATGGGCTATTGTAATCATGGAGGCACAATGGTTGAAGGCCTTAAGGAAGTTCCAGATGAATCTTGATAAGTTGTTCATGACATTTCAGAGAACAGGGCCACTGATTACAATCCATGGGCTGCAAGAAGGTGTAGATGAATTGATTTCTTCTCACAAAGTAGGGAAACAACTTGCTAAAGGTGAATTATGATATCTATTTCGATGTAATTCCATAAAGGACCTACATGACAAGGTGAAAGCTCAGAAAACAGCAAGAGAAAAGAAAGTAAAACAACTTATAAATGAGTATGCTGATATGTTCTAGTAAAACGGGGGTAAAATTGTGAAGTTCAAAAATTTTCTCAAAATTTTCTCTTAGTAATCATGACCAGATCTCTCTAAAAATACAAAATCGTAACCAACAGTGTAAACAATGAATTTTCTTAGTTTATTTGTTTTATTGTTAGAGACCAATAACAAATTTGGAAAAGACTAATTGGCAAATGCTTTTGCAATCTATATAACTTCCTGCAAGATTTAGTTCCACATTAACAACTACAGGGGTTTTGACACTCTAATATAGCATAGCCTTAACAATAGCCTCAGCCATGGTAGAAAGAGAACTGACAGTGAACCTTCCTGTAATGCAAGGTGAGCGTACATGAAGCGCTTTTATTTTTGTTTTTATTTCCGTTGTCTTAAGGACACAATCAAATTCATAAAACACTCCCTTTAGTCTGTTCTATGCCTGTAGCTTTCAGTCTGCTAGATCTGAGCAAATAGAAAACTTTTTACCATTTCACTGTATTATCAAAATTTTAGGGAAAAAGAAGAGTCAAGGGAGGAACTGTGGTGAACATCATTTATTCCAGCAGCACTTATAACTCCATAGACTCAAAGAGGGTGGCTTCTGTCCCTGAGAGTCGTTTATTGCAAAATTTGCAAGTATCAATGAAAAATGACACCATGATGCAGTGAAATATTATGATCAAAGGGCTGAAATTACAATTGGATGGCTACGAAATGAGAAGGGCTGATGTGATCATAGGGGCACACTTGTTGAAGGAAAATATGAATCTTGATAAGCTGTTCATGACACTTCAGAGCACAGAGCCACTAATTACAATTACTAGGCTGAAAGCAGGTGTAAATGAAATGATTTCTTCTCACAAAATAGGGAAACAACTTGCTAAAGGTGAATTATGATATCTATTTCAATGTAATTCGATAAAGACATACATGTCAAGGTGAAACTCAGAAAACAGCAAGAGAAAAGAAAGTAAAACAGCTGATAGATGAGTACGCAGATGTGCTCTGGGAACTCTCCAATGGATAAGGGGGTAAAATTCTTCAAAGTTTAAATATTTTCTCCAATTTATACTCTCAGTAATCATGGCCAGATCTCTCTAAAAATACTAAATCGTAACCAACAATGCATAATAGTGAATTTTCTTAGTTTATTTGTTTTATTATTAAAAACTAATAACAGATTTGGAAAATACTAAAGACTAATTGGCAAATGCTTTTACAATCTACATAACTGCCTGCAAGATTTAGTTCCACATTAGCAACTGTGTTTTGACACTCTAATCTAACATAGCCTTAACAATAGCCTCAGCCATGGTAGAAAGAGAACTAATAGTGAACCTTCCTATAATGCACATTGAGCGTACCTGAGGTGCTTTTATTTTTATTTGTATTGCGGTTGACTTAAGTAAACAATCAAATTCATAAAACACTCCCTTTAGTTCATTCTATTCCTGTAGCTTTTAATCTGCTAGATCTGAGCAAACATAAAACTTTTTACCACTTCACTGTAGCATTGCCCTACGCACACTGGGGATTTGAATGATTAATGATACATCTGCTACAAATTGACTCTTGAAATGCTAAAACACTGTCAAGTGTCCCTGAAGGTTTTACTATTGGAGATACCTTAGGCTAGAATTTAACCTCTCTAATGCACCTAAATATGTCAAACACATGCACAGAAGTGCATTCAAGATTGCTTGGAAGTTAAAAACTTCACTTCCAAACCCATAACTTCAACCTACAACAAACCCCTTTGAAATTTTTTTGGCAAATGTCACAATTACCCAGTTAGATTCTACAGGAGTGTCACTTCAAACTACCAGATTTCAGTCATAACTACTAGTTGCCCTTATGCTACAGAATTGTGGTGACCAAATGATCAGAGCTTTTGCTATTATAATTTTACAAAAAACACCCAAAATAGCAATGCCATCATAGTGTGCCTCACAGTGAAACTGTAGGAAAGCTAGAAGAACCAACCCTATCTGGGGGTTAATTCAAGATGCTCCATGATAGATAAGTCTCCAGCATCCCGTGACTTCCCATTGTTTGATTCCTCATATACATCAAAGTTTCCACCTATGTTGTTGTTTTTAACATTTTAGAGGTTAACGATGGCTTGTGAATTTTCAACGCTATCATCAAGTTCTGCTTGTAATCACAGCAGGCACAACTACGGAAGAAGCAGGTCAATCTATCAAAAGAGGACAACAATTGAAAAACAATAGCAAGAAGAGAGCAGAGGACCTTCAGTGCCAAGGAGGTCAATCCTTATAGCAAAACACAAAGACACAGAAAGAGGTAAACTCAGTGAATTTTGCCTTGATGTGTGAAATTGTCAATTCTCCACCTGAACCCAATTCACAATCATAAATGCCAAGCAAATCAACAAATGGAGAGATGAATGTATGAAGAATTTGCATCATCGCAAAAGAACAAAAACATGTAAATTAGTCAAACTGTCTAAAGGAAAGAAAATCCATTGGCTGCAAATGGGTCTTCCACACAATATACAAGGGAAATGGCTCCATCAAATGCAAAGCAAGGGATGTTGTAAAAGACTATGTGCAATTGCAAGGGGTATAATTTTTGCACGATATGCTTATGTTCAAGAAAATTCATAACCTGCTTTGACATCCTATTATCGTATCTTTCTCTCTTCGAAAAAAGACCAAATGTAGTATGAGAACCAACAAGTTGAGAGAAATGGATGCACTCTCCTCTACGCTTCTCCACAGCTAGGGTTTTTCCCTAGCCGCTACAGAACCGTCTCCATTTCCCCCCTACAAGTTCACACCATGTCATCCATGGAGTCAAACTCCCTCAAGCCTAGATTGCCCAGCCAAGGATTGATACCTTCGAACCTAAATTAAGCTGCTTCTTTCCCATTCACCATCAGTCCTTCAGTCGTTGTAAAGGGAAAATTTTCATTTAAGAATGTTGTTTCATCTTCAGACTTACATAGCTTTGCTCGGTGCTTTGTTTCTGTGGAAAAGGATGCCACAAATCCCACACAAACTGATTCCTATCATAAGCATGGAATTGTTTGCCGATTTCTAACTGATGGCATACATTGATAGATCTGCACAGCTGGGCTTATCAAAGATGGAAGCCCCTTCTATCGGAGGAGGGCTTATTTCTACCCATGTCCACCAGATTTCTCCATTGTTGAGTTTGATGCAGCAGCTGATAGGGATCAGCTTCTCTCTGATTGAAGCCCCAGTAACCTACGTTTAACACCCCAGTGAATTGTTTAACCTCAGTTCCACTGTGTAAGGAAACCCTAACCTTTCCCTACAATTCTGGCCTCTTGAGACACTGGCAGAGATTGAAAATGGCATAGGAAAAGTTCGTTACTACAGACCTGAAACAACAAAAAGACAATGGACAACCTCTACAAGGATTTGTGTTGAAATGTTTCCAAAAGCCTTCCTGAAGTGATATGTGGAAAGTTGAAACAGAATCTTGACTATAAGCACATTACCTTCTGTTGCCAATCTTGTTTTGTTTTTGAGCACACAATCACCTCTTGCCCTAATCACAAACCTGTTCATGACCTGGGGAAGCGAAGTAAGGTAGACCCCATGCCAAAAGGAAATCCAATAAGAAGCCTACATGGTGGAACAGTGCCAATGCAAACCACCAACTGATAGAAATGGAGAATGAAGTAGAAAAGGCCTACCCATTACTCCACCAAAAGGCAGCCACTCCAGAAACTGCGCTCAAAGTTGCATCGATCCATACCAATTCTAAAGCAACCCCCTCTCAGAAAGAATCTAGCAGCCAAGGGGAGGAGAGACCTATGGAGAAAGTAGAACCTGCTACGCAAGACAAATTACTCAATACTCCAATGGAGAAACTGAATATCATTCCAAGAAACGCATCTAACCCTTGGAGAAAGAACCCAAGTTCCAACTCACTGGCAAGAAATCCAAAATGCACAATAAACGACGGCGTTGTCATTCAGTACTCGACTCGATCTCAAAAAGGAATTTACCAAAATGTACTGTCAAAGTGTACATCCCGCAACCTAGTTACAGCTGTAAATATGATAATGGCTGCCGATACTATAAGACATTTTGGATTTTGCATGCATTTTCACCATATGGCTAATGTAAGCGTTGCTTAAGCGACGGTTCCTAGCGACGCTTAAGGAGCCTACATAATCATAGTGAAAAGGTGAAAGAAGGTTGTTTCTTAATCGACGGTTATGAGAATATCCGTCGCTTAAGCGACGCTTGTGGCCACATTTACAAAAAAAAAATTATCCTTGTGATTTTTTATTAGTTTAAAAAAAGAAATCCACGCGCCGTCGGAGTTTTCCGTCGGATTTTGGATCAAAATGTAGTAGTGAGTACAACCCATGTGAGAGGCATCAATCTCTTGCAAGAGTAAATATTTCATATATTACAAATCATTCAATATGTTACATATAGTATGGAAAATTTAAAAATTGACCAATAATAGAGTTTTAAAACAATGTCCTTACCTGACCACCATTCATCATAGTGGTACCATGTCTTGGTCTAGGACCATAACGAGGTCCCCCAAATGATGTGCAGATGTGTGGCTCATTCTGAGGCACATGGGATGTCGGCTTATTTCCACCAATATATGTCCCTCCACCACCAAAAGCTGGTGGTTGTACACCAGCAGAGGAAGAGGGCGTTGTCTGGTCAATAGTGGTTGTGTGTCGAGAGACCATCTCAGCTAAAGTAAAAATTGCCTCCTCTGTCTGGGAAACCATGTCATGTGTAGGAGGGATGTATGCCCTTAGTAGCTGAGCATGAGGTGTAGGTATCTTTGGATTGGCATATCTATGCCTAGCATTGGGTTAGTGTTGGGGAACCCCCCTACCAACTCCCTGGAAGCCCAACATGTCAAAATAGTTGACATGTTTCCCCATCACAAACTCTGCATACAATTTTTGGAGGAAGTACAACGGTATTTCCCTATTGTTGTGAGGGGAATGTCAAAAACCATGTACCACCTTTCCATCCAATTGTCTCTAATGGGAGGAAAGGTGCACCACTCAATATAAATATGTGGCCTGTTGATCTCTGGAATTTCATCTGTCCTAGGAACTCTAAACAATATATAGATGTGTTGTTTTGTTATTTTGAGTGTTTTTACCTCATTTTAGCTCAACCCATTAGCGTATTGTTGTCTTTTCCTCTCCCTGTAAGATGCGATGCTATACAAAGCATCATTCGATCGTGAGATTTTATCAACAATAGACAACAAAGAATCTAACAAGGAGCGGCGAAGCTCATCTCCACCCCTCTAAGTAGAACCAATCTCTCTCAAATGGCTAATAACCCTTAGTATATCCGCATTTTTATCCATAGCAGCCACTGCAATCATAAATACAAATAAAATATCATTAGAAATATAAACACATGATATAATGACATCTCTAAACAATGAAAAATATATAACTAATGTATGAGAAATAAGATCATAAACTAAATCTATCATGTAAGTTTAAAAATTGATCTTGAATTTTACAGTAAAGAATAAACATTTAACATTTTTTCATTTCATATTTATGTCCTAAATTCAATTATTAATTCCAATTTTTAAGTCTGGATGTGTACATAAAGTGTCTTGAGTGCATATGTTGATTGTGAATCTCCTCTAGCTTATTTTAAGGCTTGGATTATGAAGTTTCATCGAAATTGTGAGGTGCTAACTCTTGCCTTTGTAGGACCAGCTCCCAAATTGCGGGTAGAGGTAAAAACTAGACCCTAGAATAGGTGACATTTAATGTGCTATTGATGAATAAAATCCCAATATAGGCAATGATTTTGTTAGATATGTAATTATTTGTTTTAGCGTGATTTGTTTTGGACTCCAAAGTCTATTTAGCACATATTTATGGATTTTATGGTTGCAAGGTTTCCATTGGATTATATCATGTATGATAGTATGTGGTAGGCATGTTTAATCAAACACATCAGCCTACATATGTATCTCCACGTTCGTAGAGTCTATTGTTGAACAACGTTGTCTTGACCTTAACCAAAAGTACCCTTTGTTCAAGATGAAATATTTGTTAAAAGCATGGAAAACTTCTATACCTTATTTTAACACTTGGATTAGGAAGTTTCATCAAAACTATAAGGTGTTTATTGATGTTCTTGGAAGACCAAATTCAATATTTCGAATAGAGCCAAGGGATTTACCATGTTTGTTTATGTATTATAGAAGAATATATGAATTCTACTTGATTTTTTTTTATTTGTATGCAAGCTTGCAACATAATTGGCAAACTTTGCATATTTGTTAATTTTGGTTTGGATTCACAATGATGCTTGCGGATATACATATATGCAAATAGTGAAGTTCGTTTGTTTTTTATGAGTTAATTGGGGTTTTGGTTTACATTGGCCATGTAAATTACTTATGCAAACTTGCAATGTGCTTGACAAACTTTGCATATTTGTGAATTTTGGAATGGATTCACAAGAATGCTTGTGAATATGCATATGGAAATAGTGAAATTCATTTTTTTTTTGAGTTAATTGGGGTTTTGGTTTCCATTGGGCATGTGAATTTTGGGTATGAATTTTGGTAAATAATCACAATTATTTAATTTTTATGATTAAATTGGGGATTTGGTTTCCATTGGCCAATTACATTGGGGTTTTTGTTTCCATTGACCAATTCCATTGGGGTTTTTGTTTCCATTGGTCATAATTTAATTTATTTTGGTTTAATTTTTCAATTTAGGGAAAATAAATTGATGAACAAAGAGAAAAAAACATGAAAAGAAATGAGGAAAATACCTCACAAATAGGAGGTTGATCCAAATGTGGAGGTGGATGGATCTAGCACACCCAAAAATGTGTTATCCCAGTCGAGATTTGCTCCGTCCAACTCCAATAGTCATGCAATGTGGAAAAAAAGATGGGCTCGACCTGTTTTAAAAAAACAGGGTTTCCAAAACACGAGCACGATTTTATTCACTAAAATGGAGGTGTGATTTGCTTGGATAAAATGGAGGGGCGATTTGCTTAATTAAACGGAGGAACGATTTGGTTTGCTATGCTAATTGGCCAGCCTTCTTGGAAGCCTTGGGACTAGGCTTGGCAGGTTCAGGATTGCTTGGATTGATTTATTTTTTTTGGATCAAGAGTGATTGACTTCACTCCACCATTGCATCTAAAATGTCCCTCAACTTCTTGCACACACCCTCAATCCCCATCAAATAAAAAATCCCAATTCCCCTCTTGGAGAATGGGAATGTTTTAGGCCATTATGTATCGGATTTGATTCATTCACTTATGCCACTACCAACCTGGAAATGTTATCTTTAGACATAAACAAAATGCATTCACAACAAATGACGGATCCATGAAATACAACTCTACACTAAAAAAATGTTCAACAAATAAAGGCTACATTTCTAGGAATTGGTAAACCATGGGACTCCCTAGGAATTGGTCTTGTGACCTCTTGGTGACTACCTCCTCCCTGAACAATAGGGATTTCTCTAGATTATATAATCCCACTGCACTACACACACACACACATACACGTAGACACACACCAGTGTAGATCCATTTTATCTATGGATCTTTAAGTGGATAGATATATACATTTCAATTTCTTTTTAATCCCTCTTGGTCCTTAATAGTTTCACAATTAAGATGGATCTATGCTGGTTTAGTTTGCACTGGTTTTAATTTTTCTTGCATAGAACCCAAGTAAGATTTATATATTTTAGACAAGTGTTCTGATGAGTTTACCTTGTTTGTTACAAGACAACTATCTGATAAATATTGACCATTTTGGTGAAGGTATTTTGGGGCGAATCTTCAGGTGAGGTCTATTTTGGTAATTTGACCACCTTAGAAACTACATGGGAAAGGCCAAAATAATATAGCAACAAAAAAAAATCTGCAGCTCTGAAGATTTGTGCGATAAATATTCAAGAAAAATATACAAGGGAAATTTTGGTACTTGCAGTTGCAGATGTTTGGGGAAAAGCCTCTGGATGGAAAAAATTGTCAAGAGAAAGAGTTTGGTTTAGTGCTCTTATCAGGGCATGTTTCAAATTGCATGACCACCTACCTTGTTACAGATATTATTATGTAAATTTGAAGTCTTTTATTTGAAATAGTAAATTGCAATTTCAACTTTGCTATGGTGGTTTCCTATGAATGGATGTTATTTCTATTTCTGTTTATTTTAGTAGCAAATTTAAATGTGGACTAGTTAGCCTAGTTCAAATTGCTCAATTTGGATTTCCTTTTAATTCTTTAAACATGGTAACAACATCAAGAGGACTGACAACTTAAATATGGCTCTATTTTGTTGTATTCTCTAGCAACCAATTAACATTTCGCAATTTCGATTGTTGTTTAACTGTTGCAAGTTTTAACCTAGTCATAGTAATGACATCTCAGGAGGGCTAGAAATTTAACTCATGGAAATTTATTAGAACTTAGAATGAGTTTTTTAGTTTTTATTTCTTGTTCAAAACATCTATTACTTTGTTGGTCATGTAATCTGTAGTGCTCTCACTTATCAAGAAGGCTTCAAAATGTTGGAACATGATTTTGATAACAGTAACCTTGAGATCATAATAAACAGGGGGTGTTGGTTTCTGAAATATTGTAGAGGATATTGATTTATAGTAAACCCTTGGATATCACATAATAAACATTGAGGGAAAAATTTCCATATACAAATGTTTTCTTAAATCGCATTTCAAATTACCATGCAAGGGTTTGTGAAATCCCGATATTATAAATGTTATATTGACATCATGTACATGTATCAACTTCTTGCACCCAATAGTAGAGGAACACATATTGCAGATCATAGAGCATTATTGCTTAAAAAACAAAGGAAGGAAAGGATAGCCCTCTAGTTCTCAAGATAGTTTTTCTTCTCCGGGAAGCTCCTCATTAAAGTACTGATAGCTCTATCATGAGAGTGGTTCCTGTAAGAAATAAATAAGGTAGGGAGGTAATTAGAGATACCTTTAGGAAAGGGAGGGGATTTATTGAAGGAAGCTTTCCTTTACTTTGGATTTAGGTCTAACCTTTCGGGAGAGACAACTCATTCATGAGAGTTTTATTTCTTGTAGTTATCAATTTCGGTATTATAGAAAGAAAGGAAGAACAGGAAGATATAATACTGATAGAAATATTATAACTGAATGAAAGATTGTTTTTGTAAAATGATATTACCCAAATTCCCTCATAAAGACTAGACTAGTGGAGAAAAGATCCTCACACAAGTGGTTTTGTGTGAATGGTAAGTTATGCCTTTCAATTATGGAATGCACCTACAAGTTTTATGTATTTTATGAATGATGCGCTACGCCCATTTTAGATTATTTTGTAATTTTATATTTGGATGACATCCTGATATTCAATGCTATTTGGCAAGAGCACATTTCACATATGAAACATGTACTGCACACTCTTAATAAAAAACATCTAATTGCTAATCTCAATAAGTGTGAGTTTTAAAAAATATTCCTTGGAGTACCTTAGACATGTGATTGGTGGAGAAGAGTTGAAGGTTGATCCTACCAAGATTGAAGCCATCAGTAAGTGGCCTACCTCTACCAGTGTTACAAAGGTAAGAAGGTTCATGGGAGTAGTTAAATATTTGAGGAATTTCATTTCATAATTTTCAGTAGTTGTTGCGACACTGCATGTTATAACAACCAAATAAAAAGATTTTTTATTGGGGAAAGCAACCACTGTGGTCTTTTGAAGAGCTAAAGGGAAAAATAAGTCATGCACCTCAGTCATGCATCACTGTTAGCCATGTCTAATTTTAGCATCCTTGTCAATATTTAAATTGATGCAATTGGGAATAAGGAGGAATACCCGTTTGCTACCATTCAGTGTTACTCCATGGTGCAATGCTAGAATACCATTCCAATTACAAGGAGATTTTTTCCCTAGTACAAGCACTCAAGAAATGGAAATACTATCCCCTGGGAAGGAAACCATAATCCACATTGACCACCAACCATTGTAGTATTTGTATATTTAAAACAAAATGTAAAAGGGAAGGAATTATAAGTGGATGGGATATTGACAACAATTCCACCTCCTTATAAAATATAATAAAGGTTTTGTTGGGAGGATATAACAACAGGAATCCCAAGATCTGGGATTAAAAAGTAGTTTACATTTAACACTCTTACAATAGAGAAATTCATTATTCCAGCTAGAAATATCCCTTTGATACTTTTTTTGGTTATTTGTAACCCTCACTTTTTATGTTGTCTATGGATAGAAGAAGGAATACATGCTGAAAATGAAAAATGAAAGAAGAGGCAAATTAATAAGATAGGCTCATTTTCAAAGTGCAGGAGCAACTTTAGAAGATTCAGTGAAGTAAAAGCTCATACATTGCCAACATAGGACAAATCACAAATTTTGTGTTAGGTAAAATATTTATGTTACAATCAGACAAATCTCGGGCATCAAAGACAAGTGTAGTTTGCACAAAGGATCCAAAGGAGACCTCATTCATGTCACAAAATCTTCATAAGAATCATGCATAGAAGCAAACCATTTTCCCTTAATAAATAAATTATTAGATGTATTTCCGGAATAATTGGTAGTAGAGGAACAAAGATAGCAGATTACAGAGCATTATTGCTTAAAAAACAAAGTAATGAAATCTGATATATTAGTCTGAGTGGACAAGAACCACAACCAAAAAAATACTTAAAGAAACCCTCTTAAGTTTCCTTTTATCTCTAATATCCCATGCAGGTACCGTCCTTACTATTAAAATTTATAGATCCACCCGTAATTCCAACTCTAACCAAATAGAAAGACCAGAAAACCTTAATTAAGAAAGAAACATCCAACCATAGTAATAAAACATGCAACTTGAATAAAAGTAAACAAATTGGCACTATAAAAAAGTGTAAATTTCAGAGGCAGTAAGGCCTTGGTCAACACATCTCACGAAGGTAAGTAATACCCTTTAGCATAGGTAGGATGAATTGCTGCAAATGGGAATGATGAAATCATGTTGTTGAAAAAAATATAATTTTATCAGATGGACACTGTTCAAAGATTAACATATTCATAAATCAAGAATAATTACTTCTAGCAACTGGGAAATGTGAAAAAATGGTCATCAAGAAAGGGAAAGACAAAAATACCCATCAACGAAGCCTCTAGAATATGGGTTCGCATGATAATCTAAACCATTGGAGTTATGGTACCCATATTAACGTATCTTGTCTGAATCTTGAGGATACTTGTGATGCTAGACGCCAACATTACAAGCACTGTACCTCCAAGTGTATTGACCATGGTTGACCCCTTTCCTATTTTAACCTGATACAACATCTTGATAATCAACTTTCTCAAGGGAGCAATATTTACCATCGAAAAAAGAGCCAATGATCCCTGTGCAAACACTAGAGTAAACAATAACTAAATCATGTTGTTTCACCAATGTGAGTCTAAATCCCCGAGCGTTCATGGCCTTTTTGCGAGAATCTTCTCACATGGATCTTTTGAAAAACCAAAATCCAAATCCCCTTTTAAGGTACTAGAGAATTTAAAATAGCTATTCGAACTCTTAAATAGGTGTTGTCAAAGAAACTAATGCACATAAGATAAATACTGAGAATTGATGTCATTCTAAACTCATTTTCTATCAAATTTTCTGCAACATTCTTGTTTGAACACCCACATATATTCTAAGAGCCCAAAGATATTTTTTCTCAACTAAAGTTCGACTATTCTGATTGTGGCAACAACTGTCTTGTCTGAGGAATATGTAGTGGAGGATGATAGAATAATTAAATGTGGAAGAACTAGAAGACAGATTGATTTGATTCTATTTCTATTTGTAACTTCCACAGTATAAAAATGGTTGACAGGTTCCATCATCGCTTCCATACTTCACTAGACTACTTGGATAATCCTTTTTCCAAGGTAGCATCATTTTTAGCTTGCATTTGAGTAATTTCAGAAGCAATTTTAGAGTTCTATGGTTATACACAAATTTTAATTAAAAAAAAGGTGATCAAATTCAACCGAAAAAATCCATTTCTGATGCAATTTCAAAGTTCTAGGGAT
The DNA here is from genome assembly GCA_001517045.1 of Pseudotsuga menziesii. Lineage (NCBI taxonomy): Eukaryota > Viridiplantae > Streptophyta > Pinopsida > Pinales > Pinaceae > Pseudotsuga > Pseudotsuga menziesii. The sequence continues at coordinate 281,729 of LPNX010479378.1, forward strand.
ACCATTTTATCATTTGAATATCAATTAAACTCAAAAGCAATAAATTGAAAAAAATTGGGATGGCCATAGATTGAACATACCTTGTGCCATTGAAGCCTTGAACACGGTCACCTTTATCTTGAGTGAAAAGTAATCTTAGAAGGATGCCTATCATATGGTAATGAAAGGGGAAGATTGTTCTATATTGGCACCCACGACTTCATGTTGGCGCCAAAACCCAAATTGTTAAACTACAATGAAATTTGTATTTGTTTAACTTGTTTTGTTTCTAAAATTTTGTTGTATTATTGTTATTATTATTATAATAAATATACAAGTTAATTTTTTTCTCATAATATTATTAGTATATAGTAAAAAAATACTTAGTACCATTTTTTTAAAATTTATAATGTAAACAGTTTAATAAGTAATATTATTTATATATAAAATATTTAAAAGCAAATGTATATAGGTATATTTGTATATTTATTTTTAAATATATAAGCCATATCTCACTGCTACTACATTGTCATGGCTAATTTGGTGTCAACAGTGGAGTTGTGACACATGAGGCAGTCTATAATTTACTGATTTCTAGGAGGTCTATGAATCCATCTGTAGTCTTAGAATTTAGTAAAATGTACAAATTCATTGTCAAAATTGTAATTTTCCATTACCGAACTGATCCACAACTAAAATTGACCAATTGTTATGTGGTCATTTTTAGTTTAGATATCTTGTCACCAAATTTGGTCATTTATCTTGGTGTTTTTTAGTTTAGTTTTATCCCGTGACCAAAAGTGGTCATTTATCTTAGTCTTTTGTAGTTATCCCATTTAAATTTGTCAATTTTGGTCATTTATCCCTTGAAAAAAATTATGGTGACCAAAAGTGTTGGTCTCTTGGTGACTAATCTCTCATTTTGCACTAGTGTGTAAAAAAGGCATAACATATATGAAATTCTTAAAAAATGAAATGAAAATCCCTAAATGAGCTTCTCTTAGTTTCGAGAATATATTATTCTCTACTAAACATGGCCAACCACATGAAGGTTGAAGCTCATATGGCCCCTTCCTACCCCACATCACTCTCAATTACCCACACCCAATCTATCTACTGTAAAAATAAATGAAAGTTACATTTAGAATAAAACATATAAGACCCATGCATAAACAATAGGAGAACAAAAAATATATGCATGAAAGGTAAATCGAAGTAATAATCTAAGATATAAATTTTCACAGATACAACTTAAATGAGATTGATAAATAAATCATGCATGCTACTTATTGAACACTATCCAACCATGTGACTTCACAATATTGTCAAACATAATCCATGCCACCATCACATATAGCTTCATCCTCTTTGCATTTCATCCCTTCAAAATTTGCAACACTTGATAAATCTTGGTCCCTTTGGATGGCATGTAAAATCTACACACCAGTCATTCTCTACCGGATCTTGTACATAAAATATAATTTTTTCTTGTCATGCTAGAATAAATGGATCATCTTACACTCTATCCTTACTCAAGAAACTCTTCAAATTCACAATGGTGATACCAATTTCATCAACTTTCATTCCATTCTTCTTGTGTACATCTATCCACTCAGATTTGAACAATGGATACTACACCAAATAGTAGTCCAATAACATTATTTCTTGAATCACCGCATAATATGTTGGCGTTTGATGTATAGGTTTTTTTATCCTTTGCACTTAATCTCATTAATTTTTGTGCATCTATTCACACACCACTATTTTCGGTGTCCATAACATTTTCCATGCTTTTAACATGAAATCTACACCCATTGATTAAGTAGCTATCATACTTAGTTGCCACATGCCAACCATTTAAGGGTATCAAAAACATTTTCTTTTCCTTCCACCTGTAAATTTTTAAATGTCGTTAGAAAACCATTGAATTTCAAAATATATTAAAAGAATCTCACCTTCATACATCATAATAGTCTTGATCAATGAAGTTCAATTAAATCTAACACGAAGAACATATCATTACCTGTTTTCTTAACCAATCACTAAATTGTTCATTGTGGAGCTTTTGTAGTAAGACTTCATCTTTTTGGACTTGGGTGTTACTATTGCGAATTTCTATCAAGTGCATCCTATTTTAAAGTAATCTCAATAAACAATTTAGAAAAATATTGTGATATATTATAATAAAAAATTATTTCATAAAGATGTTCTTATTGCTTACTCTATCCAAGGTTGAATTTCATCTATGTTGTGCAAGACCCATCTATGGGCTTGTAACAAACTAGTTTTATCTAATTCAATAGAAGTTACATTAGATAAGGCCTTCCTGTATTGTCCAACCTCTCCTTCTTCATTGTCCCAAGATTCATTTCTACTAGGAATGCTTTCAATATATTCCATACCTTCAACATATCCAGCACAAAAGTTTATGGATTCCTCCATAGTGTAGCTCTCAGCTATGCAGCCTTTGGGCCTATTCTTATTTTGCACATAACTTTTGAAATTTTTCAAGTTTCTAGAAAAAAACACACAATTTCTAGTGAAATCAAAAGCATGAATAAAGAGTTACTAGTAATGTATTATTATTATATGCACATGAAATGTTGGAATTTATGTGGATTTGCACTTAATAAAATTTCACTGACCTTTCAAAAGGGTACACCCATCGATATGCAAATGGTCCAAATTAACGTAGCTCTCGCACCAAGTGTACAGTTAAATGTATCAATATATCAAAGAATGAAGGCGGAAATATTTTTTGGGTAAGCACAAAGTTTCCACCATTTTTGCACAAATTCTCCTATAAATGAAGCAAATCCTACAAAAAGTGTTTCGAATTGCTTTTGGTAGCACATGGCGTAATGCTACTAGAAGGATTTGTTGCAAGAGAACGTGGAAATCATGAGCTTTCATACTATGAAGCATGATATATTTCGTAGATACATTATTTCTAGGGTTTGAACTATATCCATATGGATCTTTTAAAGTGAACAAAACATGGCAAAGAATCTCTTTCTCCTTTTTTGAAAGAGTGTGTGGTGCAGCTGGAAGAAATATTTTTTTACCTTTTTGTTGTGGCCATAGTGACTTCCTTATACCCAATTGTTATAAGTCATCACGAGAATTTTTCCCATCCTTTTATTTACCTTTTATATCCAAAAGGGTTCCAAAAATAATTTCGCATACATTTTTTTCTATGTGCATTAAATCTAAAATGTGACGTAGTAGGAGTTTCTGCATCCAACAGTATAAAAAATCAATGAATTATAACATCAAAGAAAAACTAAACAATATATTCCAATTAAACACAATGAAATCCTTCAAAAATCATACATTTTAGGCCTTAAGTTAATGTGTGCACATACCTTCCAATATGTCAAATTGAATAGAATTGACCTTTTCTTCCACACGTCAGTCTTCGAATTTTCACCTTTTTTTAAATTTCTCTTTCTTTTTGTACTTTTGGGATTTCCCCATTTCTCTTCCCTTCCTTCTGATTCTGTAAAAGTATAAGACACTTGTACAATTGTAGGTTCAATGAGATGCTCAAACTTCCCATTAAATGGTCCTTTTTAGAATGGTACTTATGATTTATTGGAAGATATTTCCTATGTCCCATGAACACACAATTCCTACTACGTTTTAGATACATTGAATATGTGTTCCTTCCACATATAGGGCATGTGAAAAACCCTTTAGTCATGCAACCAACCATATTTCCATGAGTAGGAAACTCATGGATTACCCACATTAATATTGCCTTCATATTAAAGAATGACCTTGAATGAGCATCGTATGTCCTTGCCCCTTCATCCCATGTTAGTTTTAGTTCATTTACCAATGGTTCCAAACAAACATCTATGTCATTTCTTGGTTTCTTGGGACCAGGTATTAACAATGACAACAAACAAAATCTCATTTTCATGCATAAACATGGTAGAAGGTTATATGTGACTAGTACTACTGGCCATACACTATGAGTACTACTACTCCAGCTTCCAAAAGGATTAAATCCATCCACTACCATTGCAAGTCATACATTTCAAGGATCGTTGGAAAAACCATGCCATTTAGAATCTATAGTTTTCCATGTTGGCTTATCAACTCGGTGGCACATTATTCCATCCTTACTTGAATTCTCATGATGCCACCTCATTTTCTATGAAATATATGTAGAGCTGTAACAAAAACATAAAGAATCATATATACATTGCAATACTTAGTAGATTAAAGAAGATGATTTTTTAGTAGGTTGGTAGTACATGAAGGTGTATGATATAATGGAATTATAAGAGTTCAAAATCATACCTATACATTCTCTTCAACCTCAACACTATAGGGAAATAGCTTAGCACTTTGGCCAGGACACCTGTACGCACCTTTTCAGAATGACCATCGAAATTCCATCTTGATTTGCCACATGATGGGAATTTATTTATTTTTTCATATTTTCCCCAATATAAAATGCAATCATTTTGGCATGCATGTATCATTTCATAGTCCAACCCTAGTGATTTAATCAAAAAATTCGCAGCATATGTAGATTCTGGAAGTGTATTTCCTGTTGGAATCATTTCTCTTTGCAACTTCAACAAATGGGTGAAACTTGCATCATACCATCCATTTCTCACTTTAAACTTCTACAATTTCATAGTGGTCCATAGATTAGTGAAACTAGTGAAACCTGGGTACAATGGTGCCTTGCCATCTTCAATTAACTTTAGATATTGATTGGTGTCATTTTTTTCTTCCATTGATTCTACTTGGTCATTTTCACAATTCACATGTAGATTTTCATTATAATATTGATAAGCATCATTCACCATTTCAACCATATGATCATCAACCATGGTTTCCTCATTATGCCCGTCATTCTCAAGAACTTTAGTATCATTTGTAAGCAATGTTGCAAACTCAGCATTATAATTATCATATTGATGTCTGACTATGTGTTCATCACCATGTGTAATTTATCGACGCAAATCATGCATCTTTGTTGTGTGGAATTTCTCTCTCTTGTCAAATATATAGTCCTGAGTAGGAACTCTCTCCATGGAAAACCCAAGTTTTATATGAACTTATTATACCATAAATTATCAAGCGGTATTGTACTTCCTCAAACGTCAATACTCCAACATTGCACATATTTTACAAGGGCATTGTGTGGTGTTCTTATCCTCTGAATGCCTTTTTGCAAACTCTATAAATTATTTAACCCCAACTTGATATTCCTTTGACATCCTACATAGAACCAATTTTCACATCACGTAAGAAAAAACCACTACAAATTACAATGAAGACATATGTTATGAAATATCATATTGAAGAATCAAATATAAAAAATGATACCTCATTTTCAAATCTGTCCAATCTTTTTTTTGGCCATTTGAAAATAAAACCAACCCAATTTCTATGGCTCCTCGAGAGTTGTCCTCTCAAATTCCTTCGAATATACAGTTAGGAATATTCATGTATTACACCCATATGCTTTCCAAATTAGTCTTTACCAGCACACGCCAACCATATATTACACCATACAAGCTTTCACCTTATAATAACCAAATCCAAACATCAATTAAATAATATTTTGGTTTTATATTAAAGCCAAGATATTTAAAATTTTAACCCATTAATATAACTGTGAAGATAAAAAACAAATTTGCGAAATCTGGTGGGACCCTCCCCATTGGATATTGCACTCAAAGATTGGAGGTACAAAGGCCACTTTTAGGGAGAGTGATGGTTTATAAGGCTAATCATCTTGACATTAATAGTCCATTAATACTCCCACCACCTTGCGAATCAGATGTCCTCCAAGAATGAGTCAGTTGGATACAACTGCAACCTCTAGAAAAGTCGACTGTCACCACCAGGTACTCATTCATTGTTTATCAACCCTTTCGACAGTTCCACCATGGCCTCATCTATAAAATTACTCCACCAGTCCAAGGATATCATCTGTGATCGAATTTACGATGCTTATGATCATTGTTTGTAGTTTTCTAGTGTCACTGATTCCCGTAACACTTTGTTGTCACCTTCCGGAGACCAATAGAAACTGTTGGTAAATTTAAAGTCATCCTTAATAGGGTTCACATTACAACAATTTCCCAATTTCCAAGATATTGTCCAAAGGGTGGCCTCCAATTATTCCCCCAATGATAAGTCCATCTTAGATGATATCCACTCCCATGTTGTTTTCACAATTACACCATAAGCTATTAGGGATTCCCTGGGTCTCTCCAAAGCCCAATGTCAGGCCCTAATCCCCTTCACCGAATTAGAGGTTTTGCAGGTTTTCAGGAAAGCTGACCTAGAATCCAAGAATAAATTGTTTTAGACCATTTTGAACACCCGAGTTCCTTCATATACCCTTATCACCCCACTCTCCTATGAATTGTTCATAAATCCTATCGTATCATCCATGTCCCTCTTAAGTCAAATACTAGGTCTTGATAGCGATATCATGGTCTCTGAAGTAATGCTAGGAATTCTCCTTAACCTGAGTCATTATGAAGCAGGAATTAAGTTCGATGAGTTCTTGGATGGAGAAATAAATTCCCATATTGAGAAGTTTTATTTATATAAGCACTTTGGATACCAGGTGTATCTATTTTCCATCATATTCAGTTCCAACTGGAAGACCCTTGGTGTCATAGATCCAGAGGTGTTCAAAGACATGCCTCGGTCTGTCCAAAATATTTAGGAGTGGTCTTACACCCTGTTCATTAACAGAATTGTCCCTAGCATCTCTAGGCTATTCAACCCTAAAGATAAGAGGATATCATAATACATGAAGACTTCCTTGTAGCAAGAGGGTATTGAAGATTGGTTCCTGATGCAGAAGTATTCAATTATCAGGGTATATGGTTTTTCAGATACCTCTTTCATGCCACCATTTTACCTAACTCCCTCATTATTCGCAGCAGAATTGATCAGGCAGATGATTTCTACCGATGAGGAGCATTTTACTACTCACATGAAGGGCTCTTGGATTAAATACCCTATTAATTTCAGGCCCTTCACTGTGAAGAAGCCAACAACATTACCAATGGTGGAGAATTTTTTGAAGTCCATGAAGTTTTAGGTGATTCATGCATAGAATTATGATCCTAAGGGGATAATTTACCATAGGAGGGTCCAGGTGCAGAGGTCATTCTTTATTCACTCCATGATCCTTGACTTGTCCCAGGAGGCAAATTCTCATTCCTATGATTTTGATTGGACTCCTACAAATAAAATTCAGGCTCCTAAGAAGTGCAAGGTATGATCCCATCTACTCCCTTTCCCCTAAATGGTGATGTTCGTAGCAGAAGGTATCCATCAAAGGTGGAGGATCTAGAATGTGATGAACAAGCCCCTAGAAAGAAGCATATGATAGACTTAGAGGAGAATGCAATCAACCTGGAGCGGGAGTTTAATTTTGAATCTGATTCCCTCAAGACAATGATAGAGTAGGATATTGATTCAACAAACCATACTGGGGGGGATTTTCAATCAGATGGTTATCACACAACAATTAGTGTTGGTAAAGCCAGCCACTACACACTCAGAGAGAAAGCCTCGAAGAACCACACAATCAATGAAGAAAGGGGGTGAGGGGTATCTACTCAATTATCAAAAGTATTCTTTTTCCTCTATTTTTGAAGAGATATTTAATACTCAAAGTTCAAAGTGAAATCCAAGGATAAGACTCAAAAGCAGTCCAAGGAGCCAAGTAAACTATCAGGCAGTAAAGTCTCTTTCACTACTGCCAAAAATCTTACAACAAAATCCCTAAACGTAGCCATCACTAATGAGGAAGGAGATTCAAAGGTCAAGTTCAAGATGGATTGATTCTCAATCCCCGCTAAGAGTGTGTTTCATAAGGGAATTAGCGATCTCATATATGCTGATCTGACTAAGGAGGCGTTATCCCATCTCAAGTCCTAGCAAACATTATAGGAAATTTGGGGTCTAAAATGGGCCTTATAAGAAAACGGTCCAACAATAAATTATTGTGAGTTGGAATTCAAGAACCAATAGAATTTCAATAAAATGATTCAACCATAATGGTTGACATGACATATTTGTCATAAAAAACTACTTTTTTTGTTTGTATTTTCAACACACCTCCTTGTGTTTTAACTCAAATTTCAAGAAGGAGGGCTCGTTGGATGCAGAATTTAATTATGCATCCAACGAGTACCCACACAGTATACTTTTGATGGACCCCACTACCCCAAAAACGAAAAAAATAACTGGAAAACATGATGATGATGTCATCATCATGTTTGTTTCAGGGATTTATTTTTTTTGGGGTATAGGGGTCTGTAAAAAGTATTATGTGTGGTTGCTCATTGGATGCAGAATTAAATTTCACATCCAAAAATCCCTCTTGCTCAAAATGTGAGTAAAAAAACAAGGAGATATGTTGAAAATATGAATAAAATTAGTAGGTTTTTTCCTTCTTCCTCCAAAATTAATAAATATTATTTTATTATTTTCCTTAGGAGGCCCATTTTAGACCCTAAATTTCCTATGATGGAGTGGTTAAACTGGAGACCCGATTGAAGCAGGAAAAAGAAACAAACAATGCTTGGAACCTAGAGGTGAAACTCCTGAAGGACCAAGTGGTAAACCTAACAACACAGAATGCTTTACAACAACCCCTTGCATTTGAGTAGTCAGTGGAAACAGAGCAGACTATTTTACTAGCTAAGATGATGGCCAAGATATAGGCTTACAAAAAGAAAATAAAGACAGCAATGAAAGACGTCCAACTACCTCCTCAAACCATGCAGTTACAAGGGGAGATTGAAACATTGCAACATGATGTTTTGGATCTGAAAGCCCGCATTGCGGTGCTGGATGATGACAACCTCACATAGGAAGAAGATAAGAAAAATATACAGAAGATAAATGATGAAGTAAATTACCATAGCACTTCTAATGACAGATCACCCATTTCTCTGGTGATTAAAGATATGTCTTCAATGTCCCTGAAGGACCTAGAAAACACAAAATTTAAGGAGGCCACTCAAGAGCTCAAGGACATGATCAATGCTAAGGAAAGTGAAGACTCTATTGAATATATCAGGACACTCAAAGAGAAGGTAACCAAGTTTGAGGAAAGGGTCATAGGCCGAATTCCCTTGTAAGGGGCTAAACATTTCCTCTGGGATGCAATGATAAAGGAGATTCCTTCATTAGAAAATCATTTGGTCATGGTGGGTGAGCATAAATAGGCTGCTATGGTAGCAAGAAGAATATGTAAATTCCTGCAAGAATTTCTAGCACAAATTCTTAGGGAGGAGGCCTAGAAGGTGATTGTTGTTCTGAACTCAGACTTTAGGGAAGAACTCATTGCCCTGGGGACTACTAACAAGATACTAGTTATAGTGGTAGCAAGGAGGATGACCACAAGGCACAACATGTTGCAGAATGCACTTACTAGAATTAAGATTATTCAGCAAGGGGTAGAGAATTTTAACAAATTGTTCCACCCCCTGTTTCAGAAAGGGTTTCCTAAGTTTTGGGGTCGAGAGGGGAAGCTGATCCCTCAGAGAAAATATGTCAAACTCTTGAACCAAGAAATACTAAACCATGCAAATTTTGAGGGTATGAATGGTGGGATAAAGGGAGAGGTAATCATTGATAGACTTAGAGAGGACTTTGATATGTTGGATCAATTAATGACTGTTAAATCAGATCTCCCTGTTATTGGCCATAGCCCCCTGATTGAACTGTATGTTATCCTAAAGGACCTATTTCAGATGGTGACCCCTACAGATCAACAATGGAAAGATATACATAGAGTGAGCAATCATCATCTTGGAAGGATCGCCAACAAATGAGTCAGTCGTAATCTGTTAAAAATATGCTCGGAGTGGTTGTTTTCATCAAGCAAGCCAGAAAGCCCCAGATGTCGATATTTCCCTTTTTTATTGGTCACACACATCATAGTGTGCCTTCTCAAAATGTTTTGTGGGAATGGTGCATCTGCCACGTCAGATTTTGTTAGGATTTAGGATGAAATTCTAGGTTTTATTCCCACAGTGTAACTAATTTTGATGCCATATTTCTAGATACGTCTTAGGGGTAAATTGCACTATAAATGTAACCTCTACAGAGGAGGAAGGGTTCAACTTTCATTTTTGAAGCCTCTATGCTTGGATTGTAGCTCTATAAAAGTTCTTGCAAGTGTTAATGAAAAGTTTATTTTTTTATTTTTTGAGATTCATCACAATGTTCATATTCAGTTTGTGTTTCCTGTTTACATCATTTTTATATGTGTAAATTTTGCTAATGATTTCTAGAGAAAACCATGACCTATCTTGAGACTTCTAAGGGTTGTTGTCACATGTATTAATCTCGATAGGACTATCATGACTGGATGAAAGTTCCTTGAGGACTATTAAGGGTCCCAAGCCTATGTATGAAGGTACCATGACCTACTGTGGGTTACTAAGGGTGTCTTGAGGGTGTGTAAATTTGTTGGAAACCTAATTGTGTACTACTTGACTAGGTCGTGATCTGTTAGTATGGATGGCAGTCTGTGTGAGGTCTAGTACGTGGGTCTCTACCCCTTATTAAAATAGTTATGCAACTAATGAAACCCCTGATTTGATGCCTCTCACCCATGTGTTGGCTACCAAGATGGGAGAAAAGCTCACAGAGGTTAGAAATAATGGAACCCACTCCTGGTTGAGGCATGATGGAAAAACAAAAGTAACCATTGAGTACAAAAATGAGACTGGTGCATGGTTCCTCTACGCATTCACATAGTTCTCATCTCCACTCAACATGATGAGACAATGACTAATGAACAATATTTATCTAAAGGAAGTGAGAGGGTTCAATTTTTTATACAAGGGGATATGCTTTGAATAGTAATCTGTAATGACCCCCATCAGATCCTGCTAATTTTTTTGGTTTATTTGCTTATATAATTTGGTTAATGTATTTCATAAAAACACTTATAAAAAATATCACTAAGCTGTGCCAAATAGTCTTAGTTGGTTTTTGTATTCAATGTATTGATATGTTGATGCAGGAGCATATGCTCAAGAGGGAGAAGTCATTCATGACTTCACAAGGTCAAGGGAACTCTTAAGAGACCTAAGGTATCATACATTTGTAATTTTCTTTATTTTGTAAAAGACGAATAAAATGGAAAAGTAATCTAGATCATTTTCCACATGTAAGAGTTAATATTGAGTTAGTTGTGAGTCATAGGGTTAGCAGATATCAATAAGGATTGTACTCCTTTGTATAGGATCAGGAAACATAATCCTCTTGTATTTAAATCAGTTCAAGTTATTTTCTTAGCAGCTTAGTTAGCTTCCAGAGCTTGTTGGCTTGCAGAAGCTTAGGTTAGATGACAGAGCTTAGGATATCTCATAGAGGTTTGAGGATAGCTTAAATAATATTTGATTAGATCATACATCTTGAGAGGGAGAGAAATTCCACATAGCATGAATGGAGGAATGAGAGGTGCACAAAAGAGTGACAAGGAGTGAACAAGTAGAATTCTCTATGTGTATTTGAATTTCCAATGAATTGAATAAAGAATAGAGGATTACACTCTGCATTTGGTTTTGATAGATTTAATGTCTTCATATAGTTTTGTAGAATTATGAATTCATCCATTCACTCCATATAACACTCTATATAATCTCTTTAGCTTTGGATTTCCATAGTTTCTGAATTGCAGAGAAGAATTGATCCTCTCAGTGATCAATTCAGTGAATATTTCTAGAGGGTGAAACCGTAACCAGTCGCTCAGTAGAGTGGGGATTGCTCATGGGGAATATCGATGATATATAGTGATATCATAAGTAGAATTTGCAATCTTTGAAAAACTTTTCATGTGCGCGATATTCTATGGAATGCGGTTAATAAATTTTGTAATCCACCATTGATTTGGTGGGGACACTGAGCGAACGATAAAAAATCGATTTTGCTGCGTGAAAATGTAATTTGTATGAACACTCAGGCTGGTCACAAAATTGATAAATCAATGATCGAGATCGACAGTGTCAAAATTCGAAAAGCCAACTTTTGATTCCTGCTTTCCAGAAAGAATTCCGCTCCAGAAGGGAATGTGCCGAAGCCTATAATTCCACTACAGAAGAAAGTTAGATAGTGTGGAAAGTTGTTTAACACATAGATTTTGTTTCGTATCTCAAGGGTTTTGAATTCTGTACACACATCAATGCCATCACATGTGTAATGTTTAGCTTGCATATTGACTATAATTTTCAGATCTTGATTTTCGTAGTGCTAACAGTGAATAGTAAATGCAATAGAGATTTATTTTCATAAATAACAAAGAAAATAAGCTCGAAATATCATATTCATATTCATATAACTTTGAGTTTACAATGAAGGTAACAACAGTTCTAAGGTGGACAAGAAAGTATGAAATTACTTTAACTCTAACCTATAGCTTCCTAGGCATGCACAATGATTTATGTAAGTGACTTGTCCTTATTTGGTTTCTCAATTTTTCTTTGTTGTCTTCTCCTCCCTGCCAGCTCCTAAAAACAACCCAAATCATCTTCTTCTTAGACTCCCTTATTATGTTGCAACACCCTCGTTCACTATCAAGAAATGTTATGCATAGTTGTAACAAGAAGGAAGACTACAATGAGATTACCCAACAATACTATAGTAGATTCCTGTAGCTGTCAATATGGATTGCAGCTCCCTTTTTGTCCATTAAAAACCTATATATTTTCCCATATGAATCATGGGGATCATTGTAGATGTGGAACTGTAAGGATATGCATCCAACAGAAAGTAAATCATCCTCATAAACAAGAATGCGTCCTCTCCAGACAATGTCACGACCCACACAGTCTAAAATCAGCCAACAAATAAAGAATACAGCCTCCAAAAGATGAAACCAAACCCTATGTTACTCCCCCACACAATCCAAACTCAATCAACAAATGAAGAATACGACCTCCACAAGATGAAATCGGCCCCTTTGTTACTCCTTTTTTTTCAAAAACATAAAAACCAAACAAAAAGAAAAAGAGAATATGCATGAATCTATAGAATCTTATATCTAGATGGGCCTGCAAATTTGTTGTATGTATAACCACGACATGAGCCTATAATCCTAGGTTTAATATAATATTGTTACTTGTTAGACTCATAGGAAGATCCCCTTGGCCTAAACCTTAGTATATAATATGCTATGGGGATTATTCTAGGGAGTCCTAGTTTCCGATATTCTTATTTTAATTATTGCATAAGCGTTTCTAGCTTCTATTCTATTTCTTGTTAAGAATATATATAACTTACATCATAGGGAGGCTATATTGGTTAAATATAAATATATTTCTAATGTGGAGATATCCCAACCTGTATACTAACTAATATATGTTGTTAGTATTATAGGAGATCAATATGTTAAAGTTGTCACTAACATTTTAACATATCAATATATTTTTAGGACGAGTAAATTAGTCAAAGGTTGAACTGGCTTCAATCACCTCATTTAATGGCTTGGAAGGTATGGGAAACTTCATTTCCTTTAGTGCTCAAGAAATATCACTTGGGAGTGAGTAAATTAGTCAAAGGTGCATGCAATGGCCATAACATTATTAGATATCGCTTGGTTCAATAATTTCATATGCCACCTGTCGTTGACTCTCCAATGACCTAAATAGAAATTCCCATGCAGACATCTATAAAAAATACTACACTTCCACCACTAAAATGGTTCATTGAACAATGCAAATACATAAATGAGATGGAGGATATATATTGGCATCACATGATTAAATTTAACACCATGTATCCCTTCTCATTATTCTAATATCTTCGGTTACCTAATTGGTGTGTCAATTAAGAAAATAGATTTCTAAGGCATACCACCATATAAATTTTAGCTCATATGATTTCCATAAGAAGAGAGATCATAAATCCAACCAAGAAGAAAACAAGAAATAATTGTTTGAATTCATATTATAGCGCTCTTAGTAAGGAAAGAAACAATAATGAGTCATATCATGCCAGTAGTTACAAATAGCAGATAAAAGAGAAAATATCTTGTGTAGAATCATAAGAGAGTCCATGGAAATATACTAATTTAGTACAATTATTTTATCCTTATAGTATCCTTACTTATTCACATGGGACCTTGAATGATATAGAAGTGATTTGATCAAGTAACCTGTAAATCCACCTCGGTATAAATGCAGTAGATACCCTAAAAATAATACTATGTTTGGATATTGTAACCTCAACGTCTAACCTCGGATGAAAATGACATCCCTTATGTGGAAAGATAAAACAAATTACTAGTGCACTTGAATCCATTGAAACAAATTCACTACCCCCACCTTCTACAAATAAACCTCACAATCAATGCATTATAAGCCATGGTTATTACATTATTTAACTTCATGTCATCCCCCACAATATGCTGCTAATATACATGGTTGATTTCATGGTATACCCTCTCAGCCTCCTTATTTGTATCAAGTCATTTTCCTTGTGAAATCCATTCATCAAAGTATTGTAAGTATGAATATTTGGTTGATCGCAACCATTTTCCTTCATATGCTCCCCTAGTGCAAGATAAATGACAACTTTGCCTCCTTTGAAATGTCTAGTATTCAAGCTGTATATGTTACTTCATTTGGTGTCAATCATTTTCCTTAAGGGATGATGGTTAAGGGAAAACTTAAGGATATATTAGATGAGATTTTGAATCTATTTAGCCATCGTTTTCTCTGATCTAGCTACAGGTTTTTCATGGTTCACTAATTCATATAACAAGTGTTGTAGGAATTAGAAAGGTGTCCTTTCCATCATTAACACTTACATTACTAGGTATAATACACATAATTTTTTTAATAATTATAAAGAGATGGAGGGTTGACATTGTAGGTTAAAAATTATACTTATAAGGAGATGGGGGTCACATCATAATCATATGGTCCATCAAGCAAGTTATCAGATTTTCATTCAAAGAATAGTTTCAATGGTATAATACTGTTCTAAAAAACATAGGTTAATAGTTCAAATTATTTTATCTTTATAGGAATTGCATATGGTTGGAAGAGGTTATAATGATAAAAATTCTTAATATTTAAAAGGATTATATAGGTTCTTATAGGTTTTCTCTAGGTAGGACCTTAACAAATGTATTAATGAATCGTCAAACTTATGGCGAGAATATAGATTAAATATAACACCGTATATCTCTTCTCATTATTCTTATTATATCCCAAGTTACCTAATTGATATGTAAATTAAGAAAGTCTATTTGTAAGGAATAGCACAATAGAAATTTTAGCTTATATGATCTCCATTAGAAGAGAGATCATAAATCCAACCAAGAAAAAAACAAGAAATAATTGTTTTAATGCATATGATTAATCTCTGAGTAAGGAAAGAAACAATAATGATTCATATCATGATGCGAGTAGTTACAAATAGGAGATAAAAGAGAAAATATCTTATGTAGAAACATAAGAGAGTCTACGGAAAAAGACTAATTTAGTACAATTATTTTATTGTTATTGTATCCTTACTTATTGACATGGGACCTTGAATGATATATAAGTAATTTGATCAAGTAAATGGTAAATTCACCTAGGTATAAATGCACTAGATACCGACTAGAAATAATACTATGTTTCGATATTGTAACCTCAACATCTAACCTCAGATGAAAATGACATCCCTTATGTGGTAAGCTAAAATTGATTACTAGTGCACTTGAATCCATTGAAACAAACTCACTATCCCCATCCTTCTACAAATAAACGTCACAATCAATGCATTATAAGCCATTGTTGTTACATTATTTAACTTCATGTCATCTAGCACAATTGGCTAATATACATGGTCGATTTCATCGTACACCCTCTCAATTACCTCCTTATTTGTATCAAGTCATTTTCCTTGTGAAATCCATTCATGAAAGGATTGTATATATGAATATTTGGTTGATCACAACCATTTTCCTTCATATGATCCACTAGTGCAAGATAAATGACAACTTTTCTTCCTTTGCAATGTCCATTATTCAAGGTAGTATATGTTACTTCATTTAGTGTCAATCATTTTCAGTTAGGGATGATGGTTAAGGTAATACTTAAGGATATATTAGATGACATTTTGGATCTATATAGACATCGTTTTCTTTTATCTAGCTACAATATTGTCATGGTTCACTAATTCATATAACAAGTGTTGTAGGAATTAGAAAGGTGTCCTTTCCATCATTAACTCCTACAATACTAGGTATATACCTATAATTTGTTTGATAATTATAAAGAGATGGAGGGTTGACATAGTATGCTAAAAATTATACTTATAAGGAGATGGGGTCGCATCATATTCATATGGTCCATCAAGCAAGTTATCATATTTTCATTAGAAGAATAGTTTTGATGGTATAATACTAGTCTAAAAAACATAGGTTAATAGTTCAAATTCCTTTTATATTTATAATAATTGCATATGGTTGGAAGATTTAATGATAAAAAATTTTAATATTTAAAATGATTATATAGGTTCTTGTAGGTTTTCTCTCGATAGCACCTTAACCAATGTATTGAATTTCCAAACTTATGGAGAGCATATGGATTAAATGTAACATCATATATCTCTTCTCATTATTCTAATATCCCTAGGTATAAATGCAATAGATACCTACTAGAAATAATACTATGTTTGGATGTAACCTCTACATCTAACCTTAGATGAAAATGAAATCCATTATTTGGTAAGCTAAAATTGATTACTGGTGCACTTGAATCTATTGAAACAAACTCATTGTCCCCCTCCTTCTAAAAATAAACCTCACATTCAATTCCTTAGAAGCCATGCTTATTACATTATTCAACTTCATGCCATCCACCACAGTAGGATAATTTCATTTCCTTTTGATGCATTTCTTTGGTTCCCTCCTTCCTTCCTTTGGTCTAGCTACATGACTCCCAGTATCAGGGTCCTTCCCCTTTTCATTGAAAACCTTAGGAGAAAAATCAGGTGTTTTTTATATCCATACCAAAAAAATGGAATTAAATTTACCAAAAAAAAAAATAAACGAAATTAAAAAAAAAATGGGACCCCTAACATAACTTTTCATATTTTATCTCCTGCAAATAGTTTTGCTGGGAAAGGGTGACATTTTCTTTTTTCACAGGCCAGTGTTTACTTACTTTGATTCCGGTATTCAACACCACGAAAGCTAAAGCTAAGCTATTGGGATGTATTGAGGTGAACTATGTGATGTGTAAGTTAAGTTTCATTGTATTCTTGTTCTTTGTTTTGTGTTCTGCATTATTACATGTATTTTATCAATGCTTTCATGAAAACAACATAAAAACTTAAAACATCAAACTATGAAAACATTATGTGGTTTGTTTATTGACATAAATAGAAATAGTGGTTCCTCTGCTACAAAATTTTAAGTGTAATACGCATTCTGTGCTCTATTTTGTACAAAATTTTATCATATGCTTAGTAAGTGTAATAGGAATTCTATGTTTTATTTATTGACAGAAATCAAAATAGTGGTTCCTATGCTACAAAAATATTAAAAATTATGTAAAAATTTTGGTTTCCTCTAGGGATGACTGTGGATTGTGGTGTCTCTTCCTAGCTGATTCGTGGACTATTTTACATTCATTTACTTAAGTTGTGATTGTTTTGTGACCACTAGAGTTGGCCTGCACTTTCCCACTGCTCCAAGACCATTATTGTCTTCATCTTTGGGGTTTCCTATGTAAACCTTTTCCTACTTGCAGCATCTAAGGCTGAGAAGTCTTCACTCTTAGAGACTGAGATATCTTGTTGCTTATTGTACGTGTCTAACCTAAACCTACAACACTCTAACCCTCTCTCTCTCTCTCA
Source organism: Pseudotsuga menziesii (assembly GCA_001517045.1). NCBI lineage: Eukaryota > Viridiplantae > Streptophyta > Pinopsida > Pinales > Pinaceae > Pseudotsuga > Pseudotsuga menziesii. The sequence continues at coordinate 299,573 of LPNX010479378.1, forward strand.
AGTTATGACATATGTTCCTTTTAATAGATAGTGCTTACAGATAGTCTTCCCTTCTACTTTTGAAACTTGTTAGATAGATTAATTGTTTAAACAATTTTCAGTTAGCAATTGAGTGATGATAGACCTTATTTTTTTGGTTATGCAGGATTTGTACAAGTGGAGACATGGATGTAAGTGATTGTTTGTGATTGAAGTATATCATTATTTTTATTTATTTATTTATTTTTAACAGAAACGAGAGGTTTTATATTAATAAAACTATGGATGAGCCACCCAAGAGGTTACATATATGAGTTCTTTGCAAAAAACAAAATTCCCATCACAGCAAATGGGAATACTACTTATATTTAATTTAAATTTTTAGAACATATTACTTTGTACTTTAATAAGAATCTAATAGGATATGGCTAATCAATACTTTAATCATTTAAAAAAAAACATGCAAAGCAGATTATGACATGAAATAAAAAAAAATGATTATGAAATTTTCAAAAAGAACACGTCAAAATGATCAAATGGGAAAGAAAGGGACATGCATCTCACAAGGTAAATATTTAGAAATAGAACAATGTATTTCCTTATGTAGTTATATAATGCTTATTNGTTTAATAACATTGTTTGCTACAGTTACAAAGAAGAGGAAAATACAAACAACAGTAAAGAAGATTACACCTTATATGCCTTTGAATGACTCTACTAGTCCTAACAAAGAAGCAAATGACAAAGATACATTTTTCTATTTTCAGGAGGAGGAACAACATGAACAAGGTAATCCCATTAATTCATATTTTTCTAGTTCTTTATAACCATAAATATTATGATTAAGAAATCCATAACACCTTTATGTGCACTTCTTTTATAGAAGATGTTCACAAACAACCATGCCATATGGATAATAGTGTCCTTAAAAAATATTGTATGAAATCCATTGGCCCTAAGGAAAAAAAATCATAGATATCGGCTGACCAAAAAATACTGTGACCCTTATGAGTCAACAGAGAAAAGATTACAATTTTTTCCTCCAATTAGGATAAGTGAGATAGTGTGGAGAGAATTCATCCTATCACGAGCAACCACTGAATTCCTAGTAAGCAAAAAGTTCACATATTATATAATCAAGTTTTTTGAATGTTTATTTGCTTGTAATGTTGACTTACATATGTTATTTTCAATTCATTTCTAGGATATAACGAAAAAAAAACTAGGAAAATAGAGAAAAGGAGAGGGACTTGCACACCTCTGGACGTCGAGGTTATCAACGGGTGGAAGATGATATGGTAGACAATTGTGATCATATTTTATCCGATATGACAAGTATTAGAATATTTTAGTTTCTTTGTAATGTCACAACTTAACCATACTATTTTACTTGCTGCAACTAGAAAAAATCTATAGCCTCTGATGATACAACTACAGCATTACTAGGGAAGACTTATGGAAGAAGTGCCATCAAAAGAAGGATGACACTCCAATCACACCATCTCTAAGGGAAACAATAGTATGTTCTCAACCTTTTAATTTATATATTGATTAAAATTTCATTTTACATGTTGGAAATGTTTTCTTCTATGATCTAATTTAATTGTATGTTAGTGTTAGAAAAAAATTGAACAAGCACAAGTAGAAGCTACATGTCAATAATTTGAAGCTAGGGATGATTTCCTTGCCAAGGTACTAGGGGTTGATGCAAGAGGATGACTTCGTGGCATTTTCCTAGGAGTTACGCCAAATAAATTGTTTCGAAAAATTCCATACAAGGAGGCGCTAGCTGTAAGCTAAGCCATAGTGAAAGAAAAACATAGGAAATCACATCTTTGAAAACACCAATAACTGAACTACTGAAAAGAGTAGAAGATATGGAGAGAGAACATGTGGTCAACAAAGAAAGTGTTAGTGTCCAATTCTTTACTCGTTTCTCAATATAAATATTTTCACACTAATCATCTGGATTCTAATATATGATTGCTCATATAAACAATGTCCTAGTGTACAAAATGCTCATGCTGAAATCACGCTTGTAGTGGAGGTTAGTTGTTTAATTATTATTTTAAATAATGTTTTTTTTCATCTCAACCCCTATGAACAAACTAATACAAAATATGAAAGAGTAATATATATTATTTAAACTTCAGAGGACATAAAAAAATGTAAACTTCAGGGGACATAATAATAATAATTATTTTCCTTGAAAGAGTAATACATGGGACCTAACAACCCCTATGAATGAACTAATACAAAAGAAATTAACTTCAATGCATACTCCATCATCCTTAGTAAGTATTGAAAATTTTTATAATTTAGTTCAATTTTAATTTATTTTATCAATATATTAGAAATCATTGTCTATTGGGTGCAGAGTCATGCATTAAAATATGATGAACATTTGGTACATAAAAAACCAATGGTTCCATCAAAAATGAAAATTGACAAAATGAAAACAACAATTCAGGTAAGATTGTAATTATTTAATCTAGGATCATCAATGTTTAAATTCTTATTTCCATGCATCTTACTTTGTCTCATTTATTTGCAGGGTCAAGATTATTCTAATGAGTTGACACCAACTTCCCAATTGGGGTTGGAAGGAAAGAAATGATTTCTCATTGCAGTAAACTCAAGGGTTAAAGTTGCAAGGGTGACAATACATAAGACGGACCCAAATGCAATGGTACACCGTGTCCTTGTTAGAAAAGGTTATTAGATTGTGAATCCGACAGAAATTTTAGATCCTCTATTTAAAAATATAGCTATACCACGTCCCAGTAAAGCATTATGTAATCTAGCAAATGCTTTGTTGAGCTTTAATCCTTGGCATAAGGATGACATTGAACTACGTAACTAGTGGTCATACTATGTGAGTAGTGATTTCAGTAATGTTGTATCAACTAAGAATAGTTGATTTATTGAATATTTATACTTAGTTCAGGACATAGTTTAGAATTTTTTTGTAGTTCAGGATTAATCTTTACATTTAATTAAAATTTTGGGCACAAGTTGCAATTATATGCCATGGGCACAATTTCTAATTTTTTAATACATCAGTATTATATAATTTTCGTTGCATGTGAAATGAGATGTTGTGTTGTGAATATGTGGAATGAGCAGTTTGTCTATCGTATTTTCATTAAGTTTTTTTTTGTAAATTAGTTTATCCTTCTATTTCCTTCTATTACCAAAAATAGACATTTACAGAGAGAAAAAAAACATTAATGTAATTTATTTTCCACATTGTAGCAAGAATAAAAAAATGACCAGAAGTAAATATTTAAAGGAATAAGATTGCATCTAGAAACAAATTCATATGAAATTATTAACAATAATAGTAAGCTGATTTCTTAACTCAATTGAGGCCAGGACCTTTTATGTTGTACAAAACAACCAATCTACAAATCATTTTGAATTTGAAAATTAAAACTAAGTTTAAATACAGACTTCTCAATTTACACATTGAAGTCACCTTATTATTACAGTGTTCATTATGTGTTTGATAGTCATGTTCTACCTATGTTCGTAGCCGGCGGGAAGGTTTATGTTGCTTTTTTCTTTGCCTTTCTATATGGTATCTATATTGCCTGGTAAAACTATTATTTGCGCAAACTTGGAGAAGAGAAGCCCATTTATCGACAGTACTAAATCCTTGATGGGATTGTTATTCTTGTTTTATTCTTCTACTAGGACCAGATACTTCCTACAACATATGCCAATGTAACACCTCTTTGGATTTGTCATTGCCTTCATTACAGTTGGAAATTTTCATTAAGGAAAATGATGACAAATACATCCGATCTTTTCTCCCCAGTACGAACATTTTTTCAGACCGAATGTTCCTAGAAACAGACACTATGCACCGTGGCAATGGAGTTCACTGTCTTGTTTGGAGGCTTCAGCGGGATGTTCTTAGGACCAGGAACTCTAGGAACTACTTCCGCAGTGGTGTTTCCTCTTATTAAAACAACGTTTCCCTTAACAGTATCATAAATCCTTTCTAATGTAATGAACATCTTTACATTTTCCTTACCAGCATCAGAAGGTCTTCCTAATGTAATGAAAATCTCTACCCCGATGGATGGAGCTATTTTTGCGTGAAGGTTTAGAAAAGACTAAATTTCCAAGAAGCACCCAGCGGTTAATAAAACACATCGAACAAAAGACTTCCCAAGAAGAATAGTCATTAAAGATCCTGTATCACGACCCTCAAGATCCTTCGTAGAACAATAGTTAGTCATCCTTGTTCTTTACCAGTATTCACTCACTCTATATCTTAGGAAAACTTTGATCATGGCCTTATAACGAGCTGGGAATTACTAAATCATCATTAGCATTCGAGTTCATCGCAATTCCTTCAAATGCTCACATACACCATTATCAAGTAGCATGATGACAACATGAACGGTCACGTGGGATCTTGATCCAATTTCTTGTGTGGTGACGATAACTACACCGCCCCTTATGTGGTGACGTCATGGTATCAATGTGGAGGTGACCCCTGAACTCATTTGAAATCAACTTCAAGTTGTCTTACAATCTGTGGACTTGACATCTATCACTTCATCGAAGGGACTCATAATGGTATATTGGTAACTGGTGTTTCAGAGTTTGGAATATGAAGGAATGAGCAATTTCACATTTTGTCATTTCATCTCTTGTTTGCTACCTTACTTTTGTTATGAAAATATTGATGATTGAGGCATTTTTTGTTGATTTTTAGCTTATCCAACATTCTCATTGTGTATAATGCACTCCTGTAAAATATGGACACACTTTTTTTAGCTTAAAAAAATGAGCATAATGCAGACTTATCAACCAACAAAACAAGTATAACTAAACAGTAATAGAAAGTAATATCAACTGAGTAAGAATGATAATAATATACTTACTTATGAACTCAAGCTAATTCATCAGCTGCAAGGGAATTTGTCCTTTCATGCACTCGTTCAATTATATTCCTTGGCTTTCAATCCATAAATTGCATCACTTGTAATGTCGAAACTCTAGTGGAAAATTATAGGTCGATTACAGTCACATTCAAAATTCATCCAATATGAGTTCAATAGACAAATTAATAACATAAAGAATAAACCATGAATAATAAAATAGGGACCTACCAAAACTGTGGTTTAGGGAAATTAGACCAAGCCTACGAGAAGATCAAAAATTGTCAAAGTATGGAATTATTGATAAAATATGCATAACTAGCCTTAGGGAAATGCCTACCACAACTCACAGGATGATGATAAAAATATTCTAAGAGTGTGGATATCTAGAGTGTTGTATGGTACATCCAACAATATAGTTATCTCGACCAAAAATTATTTCAACAAGAATATATCAATCTACCAAAAGTTCTTCTTGGCCATATTTGCACTGGTCCAGAAAAATACCCACCAAGGCACTACAACAAATCCTGGAATTAGCGTCACATTTAGCGTCCCTTTTTAGTGTAATTTTTTTTTACATTGAGTGGTCAAACTAGACGCTAAATGGGACGTGTGGTTTAGGGAAATTAGACCAAGCCTAGGAGAAGATAAAAAATTGTCGAAGTATGGAATTATTGGTAAAATATGCCTAACTGGACTTAGGGAAATTCCCGACAAAGCTCATTCGATGATGGTAAAAATATTCTAAGAGTGTATGTGTCTAGAGTGTTGTATGTTTCATCAAACCATATCATTAGCCTAACCAAAAAGTCTCTCAATAAGAAGATATCAATCTGCCAAAAGTGCCTCTCAACCATATTTGCACTGCCCCAAAAAAGATGCCCATCGAGGAGAGAGAAAGAAGCTCCAGAAGATGAAATTCATCTTGATGGATTCTCCTTGTTGGAATCTACCCTTTGGGTATCTAACCCCTACATTTTTCTTTTTTTCCCTTCAAAAAATACATCTATGTAGCACATGAAAAAATTTAGCTCATCATAAGGAAAACTGAAAGAACCACAAAAATAATTTACAAATCAAGCCCTGACCAACCCCACAATAGCACTACTGAATCAATATATGTATCATAAGAATGCAATTATTTTAATTAGTACAAAATATGAAACCTCGGAGCATACTCACCAACAATCTATCAGCAAGAAAGTCAATGTACTGACTCATAAGATTGGAATTCATCCCCATAAGATCACATGGGGGAGCATCACATACAAATTCTCTTTCAATCTCTATAAACCAATTATGAACCAAGATTACAAAGGATAACTTCACGGCTATAATATGTACTCTAGATGATAATTCAAATAGGCTTTAGGAGCTTTATAGTGATTGATCGGGGGTTTTGATAACTTCATCTTGTGACAACTGTACGAGTCGGTAACATCTTCTATCTAGATAATTTGTATTTTAATGGCAATATCATGTATTTTCTTAAGGAACTCCATTCAGGTTTTCTACATGATGTAATTTTAACTTCCAATGATCACTTTTGATCATATTTAACATTAATATAATTTATTTTCCACATTGTAGCAAGAATAACAAAATGACCCAAATTAAATATTTAAAGGAATAAGCTTGCATCAAGAAACAAATTCATATGCAATAAATAAAAATAATAGTAAGCTTATTTCTTAACTCAATTAAGGCTAGGATAATTTTATGTATTTTATGAAAAATATTTATTTCATATGATATAGGGACATTGACCTCATAATCCAATATACCTGAATTTGTGAAAACAAAAAATATACGTGAAATCAATTAAAAAAACTCATTTGCATGCATTCCTCAGTGTGCCTTCCTAAGCTTGCATTCCTCAGCGTGCATTCCTAATATTTCATTCCTTAGCATGCATTCCTCCATGTTCATTCTAAGCTTGAATTCATCAGCGTTCATTCCTCAGCATGCATACCAAACTAACCACGACATCAATTGAAATTCAGTCATCGCGTACTATGGAAACAAGGGCGTCTTGCACCATGGAAGAAAACATAGGGGCCTTCTCTACCATGGAATTAGGAGAAGCATGAGGTTCCCAGGTTCAATGGTTCACGGTGAAAAAATTCCAAGAGAATGCTAATGAATGGAGTGATACAAGAATATGGCGAATTGGTATGTTAAATATCCTTTTAAGAGCAATAGTGGATAGGTTTATTTTTGGAAATTTTAATTTCCAAAATGACAAGATGGATGATTCCATCTATAGTTATGATCATGGGGCTATATAATTGCATATTTTTGGGAAGAGGGGTCATCTAGACCCTGATTTGGTTTCCAAAGAAACCAAAATTCCATGAAGAGAGGGGAAATGTTAAACTCATGGAAAACCCACAAGCTACAAAATATTCAGATGGCCAATAAAATTTGTGGGAAACGGGTCGTTGTTCCCAAAAATGGTCTAAAAATGGGATATGTTCCTCAACAAATATACAAAACCTTGATTCATATTATCCTTAGGACCATTATGAATCACCATAAGCAGCCTGATATTTCAGGTGATTGCATGAAGTTGGCCATACACTGGATTGAAGACATGACCATAGATGTCCCTCATCTATTGGCTTGGAAATTGCACTCTACATTGCAAGATATTAAAATGAATAAATTCAAGTTCAATTACTCGGGAACACTGCAAAAAATTATTAATTTATGTCGACCCAGTTTTGTAGGGTCAAATTCCATTAGAACATACATTAGGAAGCCTAAAGAAAAACAAAAAAATGAGGAATTACCTCAACCTTGTTTAAAGAACAATGTGGAAGGACTTTCTACTATCACTACATCAATAGTACATGGACAACCTTTTGAGGACAATATGGAATCTGTGGGAAACGAAATGCCTTAAATGTCCCCTGAAGAAGATGTTGATGTCACAACGTTGGCTGGAATGCATAGAAATGAAAATGCATATCAACGGGAGGAATTTGTGAACAATGATATGGATCGTTCACCGACTAGTGATGAATACCTATTTCATGCCAAATATTCTTTTGCTGGTATATTTGTTTTTCTTTATTTGATAAAATAGTGCATTTAAAATAACAATATACCTTGTGGGAGGATTCATTCATAGATAGCGACAAATTGTGCAGAACTAAGGATGTCCAAATTCTTGATTTGGTACACCGTGTTACAGGTTTAGAGAAACAAATTATGGAAACTGAAAAAATAATTGGACATAAGGATAAACTTATTAAGGATCAATGTTCTAAATCTAGTGTAGTTATAGAAGGATTGACTCGTGGCCTTGACACACTGAAAGACATGTTTCAAGCTGAAAAGAAAAATGATGAGGAAAGTATAGGGAGACTTGAAAATGAGTTGAAAAACAGGCCTAAAGTTTTCAACATGCCACCATTGAAGACTGTATTTGGTAAGTATGCAGAACTGAAACAAGAATTGAAGCAGAAAGAAACATTTATTGCAGATTGGAAGGTTGAGTTTGAAAAGCAAATCAAAGAAATGATCATTAAACAACAAAATGGGACTACAGAATATGAAACAAGATTGGAAAAATTGAAGAAAACAATTTTTTTAAAATGAGCTGCTAAAAACTAAGAGAATTGAAAGGATTTTAGAAACTCTCTAGGCTAAAAGAGATGGAAGAGGAAAAGAATCAACAGTCAAGGGTAAACATGTCTGCACACTGAAAAAACAGTAGTCAAGGGTAAACAGGTCCACACACCAGAAGAATCGACATCCAAGGGTAAAAAGGTAAGCACACCAAAAGAATCCAAAGTATAGGGTAAAAGGGTCTGCACACCAACACTTTTTTGTAGTACAAAACTTGGTGATGTAACTATGGAGAGATTACTCCAATTTCAGAAGTCCTTGTAAAAATGAGAGAACATGTTGAATTAAGCTGCTTCAACAATCCATGCTGTAGATTTTACATTTTCCTCATAAAATCCAACATTGAAGAAGAAGATAGAGGAGAAGGAGGCCGAAATTAGAGACCTTCACTAAAAACTATTGGAGAAGGAAAGCACTATATTTGGGGCGTGATAGTGAGATACAAAATTTGAAATCCCAAATTAAATATTTGTTGGAGAAACTTGTGGCAGAATCAATTTTGTATACTCCATCTTATACAGATTTGAGGGTACAAGAGCTCAAGAAGGAGGTAAAATAGGTCAAGAGAAAATTAAGTGCATTTCAATCTGAGCTAAAGTGGATGAAGGAGGATCTTAAAAGAAAGGAATATGAGCACTCAAAGAAGAAAAATAAAAATGTACATATGTTGAAGAAATTCCTAGAAGAAAAAGATAGATTGCATACAAAAGTGATAAATCTTGCAAACAAAGTGAAAGAGAAAGAAAAAGAATTAAACCATATGGCTGATGAAGCTTTTGTAGAACTGAGAGTTTTGAAAAAGGCAAGATAAGATATAACGAATTTTCTTGTTCTAAAAAGGAGGAATTGCAAAAATTTCTGTTGAGGCCTGGAAAACGCAGGTAACAATAGTTAGGGATTATCCCCAATAAACGTTCCCAATTATCCTGTTACTATTTGGTATGGGGAATCCGTCCGGTTTAGGTCAAGTAACAAATAAAAAAAATTACCGGTTATAGCCCAGTCCACCGTGTATATTTTTAGTTTTTTGAGTTTAAGGTATGATGTGCAAGTTCCTATAGAAAATGCAAAAGATAGAGATAACGAGGAGGGTCACAATGTGATGCGCAGGTTCTTACCTCTCTCGCATCTAAATCACAAAAAACAAGAAACTAACTATAACTAACTAACCTATCCCTAGGGAGCAGAATTATCATTTAACTGTGAGTAATGTATTTCAGTGCATGCATTATAAAAAATCACAGATAGTTGTTATTTATTTCAGAACACATGAACATTAATATAAATATGAACAACAAGATAGCTTATTGTTAATTACAACCTTCATTACTCACAGTGGAAATTTCACAGAATAAACTAGAGTACATTCATAACATGAAAATAAATTCAATGAGTTAGAACGATCTCACAGTTAATTGAAATATGCTGGAAACGAAATAGTTCACATTCAACTGTTCCATATCAAAACATTTGAAACATTCCACCAAAATTTCTCCAGCAAAAACTTGTAACTCTTTATTGTAAAAGGAAATAGTTCTTCTTACAATATACCCTCAAAAATGGCCTAGGAAAGACGTCCCTTATATATCTAAACTCTCCTATATTTATAAAAAATCAAAACCCTTGGGCTTCCCCTCAATGACATTTGGGCTTCCCCAACCTTTCACTTCCAAAACTTTGTCTCGTAGCATGTGCACACAATTAATACAATATATTACATTTTAAATCAAAAAAAAAAATTAGAACACTTTATGAAGAAGGGCCAGCTTGGTCGTTGATGAAAATTTTCCATGCCTGGGCCTCTGCTGCTATGCCTTCAAATCTGGAGGGTTCATATTTATCTCATATTTAGCAGCCTGGTTCCTTACCCCTTCTATCCTTGTAGGACTCAGGCGCAGTTGATCCTCTAGTATATGTATACTTACAGCTGCATGTACCACTGCATTCTTTAAAATTCGTTCATCCTTTACCTGTTGGATCTCTTGCTCGTCTTCCTGATATCTATTCTATAGATGTTGTATAAAAAATTTATGTTCTGGTATTGCATCCAATCTTTTCTCTGCAGAAATATAGCATCTATTATATGTAGAAAGCACTCTCCTACAATATTTGACACATGCTCCCTTTGTTTTCTTTACGGTTTTCTTGAATTCTTCTGCAACATTTATTGCAAATTCCAACAAATCATATTCTTGTTTTAAACTTTGCTCATCTTTAACTGGTAAATCTGAAGGAGATTCCTTATTTTCTTCTATCCATACCATTCTTCCCTTTAGAATCTCCAGAATCTCTTCAGATCTGTCCAAAAAATATGAAATAGTATCCAAAATTTATTCTAATCTAGTGTCTATTTGTAAAATCTTACACCTTTCTTCCACAATGCACATTTCTAATTGGGGGATCTTCCTCCTTTGAGTTAGAACATGTTATTTTAATGGTCGGAAGTCTATCTTCTATCCCATAGAATCTTTCAGTGATGCTGTCAATGAATTATTTTGTTCTTCCAAGGTTGCCACCTGCATTTGATATTGCTTTTCTCTTTCCTCTGTGGTGGCCTTCTCTGTTTCTAACTAAGCCACTTATCTATGTAACTGATCCTTCTTTGTACATAGATTTTCATAGGATATCTGAAGTTTATCTTTCTCATATTTCAACATTTGATGCTCTAGATGTAGCCTTTGTAATTCATCTAAGCCATCCTGAGCATTCTTTTAAATTTTCTCTACAGAAATCTCTAAAGCCTCCTTATTTGCCTGCAGAGTTTGGAATTATGTTCTTGATCAATTCCTTACCTCATTCATCATGTCTTCATATTTCCTTTTCATCTTATGACCTTCATCCCTCTCCTTCTTCACTGTTTCTTTTAATTGTGATGCATTCTTTCTTGACTGCTCGAGATCCGTCATCAGCCTGTCTACATTATCTTCAGTTTCTTGGGTTAATGCCACCCGAACTCTTGCTATCAATATTGGATCTGCATCTATTCCATGCACGAAGGTCTTATCTATTATCATCTTTCCTGACTATCCTCTAGTTTCAACCTTCTTCTCGCTTCTTTTTACAATCCTTTTCTTCTCCTTATCATAGAAAATAGTAATGAATTCAAGAACCTCCTCGCTTTCTATAGGCACGAAAGCGATCAAATTTATTCCAGAAAACAAAGCTTGTCCCAGTGTACTACCAAAATATGCAGCAGGATCATGGGGATCAGGATTAGATTGTATGTGTCCTTGATCTATGTGATCCTGTCCTCCCTCTATATCTACCTACTCAGTAGTCTGTTGGTCTTTCTGAGATCCTATTAATCTCAGACCTTCACTTTCTTCCTGTCTTTTCTTGATCTCTACTTCTTCATTTCTCTTTCTCTCCTCGTCTTCTTTCCTTGATGCTTCCTCTGCAGCTCGCTTTATTTCTTCTTATTCATTCTTCATCCAACTCTGTGCCTCTTGTGCTAGCCTTGTAGCATCTTCTTCTCTCTTTTTGGCCTCTTCTTCTTTTAATGTCTTAGTCTTCTCTGAATTTTTGCCCTTTTCGCCCATAGTAGCTATTTTTTGCTTGAAACTCTTTTTAAGGGAGGTTATGTTATTTGTACTTCTGAATGTTTTCTCATCTTTGTCCCAAAAGTTGGTATATTCAAAATGTATGCTTTCCTCCTTGCAGTGATCTGCTACTTTATTTCGGGAGTCATTCCTGTGAAAATTCATTTCACCTAAATGGAAATGCTACTACTCCTGAACAAACTCTACAGTCTGTTTTACCTTTGAAAACTTATAACTTCCAAGCTAGAAAGGTATTGTGGGATAGGCTACGTTCTTATGTTAGAAAATAAATTTTCCTACACCATCAATATAGACCTGCCTAACGGCCTCTTTGTGCACTACATAGTCAGTGGCATACTTAGGGAGTAGAGAAGGTGCTCTGGAACCCCCATACATTCTTATATACAATCCTTTCTCTGTCAAATAATAGTCTCCATATTCCTCGATGACCTTGAATGCTTCTTCGGACATGCAATTGCATTCAGTTAGGAAAATTAGGGTATACAAAGGCATGATGAAGTGTTTGCAGATTTCTCTGTAATAGCTATAATATTTATGGGCCCAAAACAACTTATATACTGTGTACATTGAATTCCTATCCCTATCACATTTACATATCAAGGCTGGAAAAGACTGAGTACGTAGTATACAGTCAATCAGGATGGAGCTCATGTAGAACTCTGATTTCTTCTGTGACACCCCTCCCAAGGATGCAGATATGCATGCTGAGAGGCTATTTGACACTATGTTTGACCAATTAAAATTGGTTCCTTGAGTAGCCACGTAGAAAATAATTGGTATCCATCCTATATTAAAGCTTTTCCCCTGAGCTCTACCAAAAATCCTATTCAGCATTAGTGCAATGAATCTATAGGGAGTCTGGAGAGTGGAAGTATCATACTCTTTGGAAGGCCTGGTTAGAAATTTTTTCCCTGGTGTCATCATTCTTTTAACTCTTTCTACCAGATTCATAGTTGTCTCTTTCAACCAGCTCTCTATCAAGTAAATCTGTGCAGAAGGAAAATGATATGCCATAGAGACATATGCAGGGCTATATGCAGCGTAGCCTTGCTTAACAATATTTTCAAGAATCATCATAGTTACATCTGACCTAGGAAGAATCCATCTTATCACCTCTGAACACAGGAACAACTCAGGTCTTGTGGCTACTTTCATGAGAGTCGATTTCTCAATGTTTGCATAAATGGTTAGCTCTTCGAATCCTGCATCAGGTAAGTTCTGATTGGTAATCATCCTGTATATCTCTCCCCATTTATATTCTGGTTCAACCCCGGTGGAAGATTTTGTATCTTCATATATATATATTCAATCTTAGTGATGATCTCAACTTCAGGGTCTCCTTCAACAACAAGAGCCTTTTTCTTTTGTCTTTTGGACATATTTTATTTGTAACAATCACCCTATCATAAACATAGCATGTTCTTAGACCCATTGAGCTTTTAGCAAGTGTTTTAACAAAATAAAAAAACTATATCAATCTATTTGCCTCTTCCATATGCATTCTAAAAAATGAACTATACACAGTATTAATGCATGAAAATAAAAATGACAAGGAAAAATGAAAATCCTGCAGGTTGTGTCTTAAAACCACCTAAGTCCAATGTCTGTACAAAAATCACAACCCTAAGAGAAAACAATTCTCTATATTAACATGGGCCACTTTCGAACTAATTTGATAACCCATAAAAGTATGAATCACACTATTTCTACCGCTAGTATTCAACAACAAAATTCAAAACACTACACCCTATATTGTGCTCTTCATTGCGGAACACCCTAACTTGACCAAAACATCGAAAACCTCCGTCGTCCCATGAGTTACGGTAAATGCACATAAAAATTTTAAAACCCCCCCAGACGGCCATGGACAACCAAAGAATGGGTGATGCAGACAGTGTAACACTTGTCTACACCGTCCCCTTAATATTTCATACTGGATTAAAAGCATATATAATGGCCCAATCAATCACGCAGCCTCAAAAAGCCCCACCAAAGAAAAATTGTAATAGCTAGCTCTTTTACCCTAAAACATTATGCATACCACAAGGACAAACATTCTTTAAGCAGACAAACCCATCCCATGGACCACATAACCGAGAAAACCTAACCAGGGAAAAACTACAGTTCCAAATCAACCAATAGAAACCAAAAAGACGAGGCAGTGGTTCACCTACCTGTCAAACTGCAATGTAGTCGATGGACTGGCAAAATCTCCATGGTGGAAATGCTAGAAAATTGAGTTTGGATAGGTGGGCACATCAATCGCTACAAACGACAGGGACTGGAGCAATGACAAGTTCAAATACAGATAAAAATAAAATAATGCTCCCCCTTGTTTATATAATCCTTGGCGAAAAACGTCGGTGGGAAAAACCCTATTGAAAACTAACCCCTCTAACCATCGAAAATACAGTTTGAGTGATAGCCGCAACGACGGACTCAAAACCAACTACGGATCCGCGATAATTTTTTAAGTTCGTCGGCATCGGAACCCTTAACCTCTAACTCTCGGAACTTCAAACCACAACATTCTCCACAGTGTTGGTGATATAAAAGTATTATTGCGACTTCACTCATTTTAAAAGGTATCAAAACTTGGATACCTAAGTTCTAAGGTATCAGCGAGAGGAAATACTATCCTTCAGAACATTCATCAATTACCTTATGAAACGTCGGCTACGTAGAGGACAAGTATTCTGATTCAATATCATAGACCGTTCCGATAGCGATAAAAAACAAAGTCACCGATAGTCAAAACAATAGGTTTGAAAAATGAAACAAAAGGAAGATAAAAACATCCATGGTTTCGACGTATCAGCGAGAAATAAAACTATCCCTCGGGACGTTCATCAACTAACTCTCGCAATGTCGGCAGCATAAAATACTAATGCTCCGGTTTATTCATCAACTGACTCCCGATAGCGATAAAAGGTCATCGTAAAATCAAAATGTTAAAATCTAAAAATAAAACAAAAGACTCTACAGTTTTCCTTGTATTGGCTAGAAAAATGGCATTACTAGATCATTCAACTTCCATAACGATGGAAAGACGGTTGACTATGCTTCCGATATGGGAAGGATAGCCCACTAATCTTCTGACTTCAAAAGATCATTTTTTTTTAAGCAGAGAAAACTGGACTTCCAGCACCAGTTTAGGGAAACTGAACAATCCTAGTCTAGATCTAATTGAATCAAATCAGAAGGAGGGTCGAAAATTTTTAAAAATTTGAAAAAAAAGGTTGCAGCTACAACAATTGGTGACTACCTAGTGAACATAGATCTATGAACAATTTCTTCTTTGATCAACAGACTATTTTGACAATACCAACATGCTGAATTCTTCAAGATATCTGGATTTCCCAAATGGAAAATATATGCACTTTAATCATTGATGATAGTCCAATTTAGGGAACATGGGAACCAAGATTTCAAAGTCCATATAACTCTTTTGAGGCCAAAAATATGAATTTCATTTTTACCTCTATCTTTGAGTAGTTTCTAGCTTAGACACCACAGGATTGTAACATATGGTAAATAGAAATATTCGTTTGTTCCTCATTCCCATGCCATTTTGCACTTTTTGCGATTTTGGACTTTTGTCCTCTTTTTGAGTCCTCCTTTATGCCTTTTTTTTGATATTTTTAATTCAAGTTCTTCTATCCATAGTGTTCTTTTGTGTGAGAGATATATTTATTTCAACTCACAGATAGAGAAGAACATTGGCAATCTTGTACTAATATGGTTCAGTAATTTGCTTTGATACATATTTCTTTTTCAAGGAGATTTTGACTCTTATTTTCCTTTTGGCTTTCAATTCTTGGCATGGAATCATTTAAATATAATATACTATTTACCTGGCTTCCTCTTGATGGGTATTTTGCTGTCACTCCCAAGAGATTTTTAGTGTGAGATGAATGGAGCCTCGAAATGGTATTCCGGACTTTTTTATCTTGAGTTATTTCACAAGGATTAAGTAGGACTTCAATGTGTTGATTACCATTTAGGAAAACTGCTAAATTAGAAAAAGTTCTTTCAAAATAAATTAATAGTACACAGTCTTGTAATAAAAAAATTTAGTTAATCGAATTCTGATGTACTCCATGCAACCAAAAGTTGTGCTTCTTTATTACAATCAGTCAAACCCTAACTAAAACAAAAAAAAAAATCTTCAAAAATAAAACAAACCAATCAGTTTATTTATGTACAAGACAACCAAAAATGAAAATCAAGAAAAATAAGGTGTGAGAACTAAACCATTGACTGGTAAGTTCTCTTCCCACCCCCATAACTCTTGCAACTTGTAAGTTGAGGGACCAATCTTTGTTGCAATTTGAAAAGGGCCTACCCATAACTGTTGAAACTTAGTGTGCTTTCCCTTTTCATCATGTGGATCATCCCACTTAAGAACCAGATCTCCTACTTCGAATTCTTTGTTCCTAGCTTTATGCTTATCAAAACAACGCTTCACTACTTCCTATTGATTCTTAAATATTTCTTTGGCTTTGGACCTAGACTCTTCTGACTTCAAAAGATTATAGATTCTGGTCTGTAGGATTTCATTATCATTACCTCTAGATTCCTGAGCTATTATAGAAGATGGTAACATAATGTTGGGTGGAAGAATAACTTCTTTTCCATAAACAATAGTGTATGGTGACACACCTAAGGAATTCTTGGGTGTGACTCTACCATCCCAAAGAGCATTAGGTAACGCCAAATGCCAACCTCTCTGATTTTCTATTACGGTTTTCTTTAGAATCCTAATCAAATTTTTGTTTGTGGATTCTGCCAAACCATTTCCTTGTGGGTAATAGTTTGTAGAATAATGCAACTTGCTTCCTCTTTCATTAGCAAATGTAGTTAATCTAATAGAAGAAAAGTAAGTAGCATTATAAAAAACTAGGGAAATTGAAACCCCAAACTTGGTCATGATGTGATCCTGTAAGAAATCCATGACTGCATCTTCATTTTTTTTTCGTAACGGAATAGCCTCGGCCCATCTGGTGAAGTAGTTAGTTGCCGTCAAAATATACTTGTGCTGTAAGGAGTAATTTGGGTTTATTTATCCAATAATATCAATTCCCCATTGTTTGAATGGTTTTGTTATCCTCATTGGTTTTAAAGTCCCTGCTGATTTAGCTTGTCTTCCAACCCCTCTTTGACAAGCATCACATTTTCTGACATGAGCATGAGTATCCTTAAATAGTGTAGGCCAGTAATATCCAGCTTTGAGAATATTATGGGTTGTTGTATCTCTGGAAAAATGACCTCTAGCATGCCCATCATGCAATTCTGTTATGACCTTCTTTGCATCTTCCTATTCTAAGCACCTAAGAAAAACTCCATCGTAATTCTTTCTGAACAATACTCCATCAATTATCTGATATGAAGCTAATTTCAGACGTAATGCTCTTAGTTGTTTGGAACTCCAATGTTCCATAAAATATCCTTCTTGAAGGTAATGGACTAGGTCCTGATACTAGGAATATGGAGCTATGAATAAAGGACATACATCCACTATATGTAACTCGGCTTCATCATCCCAGCTGTTTTCTTCATTGTTTTCACCTTCAGTCATTAGTTTACACAATCCTTATCCTTTTACTATGGATGCTGGTTTGAACTCAATATCATATTCTTGTGAGGCAGTCACCCAGTTGCCTCTTCTTTCTCCTAATTCCTTTTGTACAAAAAGAGATCTTACAGCTGGGTGTGGAACTATTACCTTAGTGTGATTCTTAAGTATATATGGCCTGAATTGTTTTACTGCTTTAAAAATTGCATAATCTTGTATGTCAACGACTGGATAATTCAATCCATCTCCCTGCAAACTAGTGCTCATAAATCATATGGGGTACTCATCTCCCCCATCTTCCTTCTATGTAAGCACAGCTGCCAATGAATCATCGAACGCAAAAGTGTACAGAATAAAATCCTTTTTGAAATTTGGAATTTTGAGTGCTGGTGCATGAGAAATAGATGTTTTTATCTTATTGAATGCATTCTTCTCCACATCATTCCATTTGAATTGTACAATTTGTTTAACCATTTGCTGCAAAGGTTTGACAATTTGAGCAAAATCTAGTACAAACCTATGCACAAAATTGATTGTCCCCATAAATGATTGCATGCCCTTTTTATTATGGGGTAAAGGGATCTGTTATATGGCTTTAATCCATTCTGGGTCTATGGAGATACATTTCATAGAAACCACATAACCCAGTAGCTTTCCTTCTCTGACTACAAACATGCATTTCTTAGGATTTATTGAGATACCATATTTTAGACAATGCTCGAAAAAAAATTTCAGATGAAATGCATGTTCCTCTCTCTTTTTCAAAAATATTGTGACATCATCTAGATAAACCACAACACTATGACCAATCAGACCACGGAAAGCTATATCCATGGCCCTCTGGAAAGTAGCTCCAACATTATTAAGTCCAAAGGGCATTCTCTGATATGAAAAAGTTCCCCACTTGGTTTTGAATGTGGTTTTAAGCTTGTCCTATTTAGCTACTAATACTTTATTATAGCCAGAGAATCCATATAATAATGAAAATAATTCAAAACCTCAAACCATTTGCAGTATTTTCTCCATGGGTGGGACCAGATAGTTATCTTTATCTGATGTATGATTGAAGTTTCTAAAATCTAGAAAGAGCCTGATTTCTCCCAACTTTTTCCTTACTGGCACCAAATTAGAAACCCATTCCAAATGTCTAACTTTGAATATGATTTTAGCATCTAGCAATTTTTTTACTTCACTTTGAATTAAAGGTTCCAGCTTCGGATGCATCTTCCTCAAAGGCTGTTGGTAAGGCTTAACTCCGTCTTTAATTGGGATGACATGTTGTATGATCTTTGTGTCATAAGTCTTAAGATCTTCATATGTCTAAGAAAACACATCTTTGTACTATTTGAACAGACTAATGAACTTACTCCTTTCGCCCAGAGAACAACACTTCCCCAAATTTTCATATTTGGGTTCAACTTCAGTCCCCAAATTTATAAACTCAAATTGTAAGGACGAGCTATGAGTCTTGACATTTGATGGCTTTCTAAATTTGTTATCTAAGTCAAACATTCGTTTCAAGCTCTAGTTCCCTTAGTAATAAAGTTCCTAAATTTTAATTCTGCTTGATGTTCTTCATCATCTATTATTACTACTTTGAAAGGCTCATCATTCATCAAACACTCCAGAATTTGTTGATCATCGTAAAAAACCCATAGATTTGTGATCATATCCGGAACAGAAGGCCTAAAAAGTAATTCAATAGAGCATCTATTATTGGAAGGTACTAGCCTTGCAGCTGAGGTAGCTAGTAAATCAGATGCTGCATTCTTTAATCTAGGAATGGACACAATATTGAATATATGAAAATTTATAAGAAAATCCCAAACTTCATTTTAATAGGCTTTCTAAATGTGGTGAAATACAGTGTATCTTATTTCAAATTTGCTTAACAACAATTTCAGAATCTCCATATACTTTCATATTTTTCACTTTCAGTTCTATTTCTTTTTTAAGTCCCTAAACTAGTGCTTTGTACTCGGCTGTGTTATTTGTGCATTCGAATTCTAATCTACAAGAAAGAAAATGTTTATTTTTTCTTGGATCAATTAGGACATAGCCAGCCCCTGATCCTTCCAATGTTTTAGATCCATCAAAATAAAGAGTCCAAAAACTATCTACTTCTATTGAATTTGAATTACAAACTACATCTGAAACTAGATCTACTATATTACAGTCAATCTCATCAGCACGTGAAAATCAAAGGAGATCGGGTTGGGTATCAGGTATACTACTGGCTTCTTCATCTTGATAATTTCCCAGTTCTAGTTTAATGAAATAATTTCCCAACACAGAGTTTACTAGTTCATGTTTTCCTTCTAACCGAGTAACATTGTATTTCATTTAAGGATCTCTTAAAACTTTTATCTGATTGGGACTTCCCTTATGAGGCAACCATAAATGTGACCAATCTGATGCAAAGTATCTGTCTAACCTCGTCGACCAGTCTCAACTCAAAACCAGTCCATAAGCATCTGGTATTTCTGCTACTACAATGTCGATGTACTGACATACCATCTCATCTATGGATAAGCAAATCAGAACATCTTCCATTTCCCCTATTACTTTCACAGCTGTCCTATCTTATTGAACAACTTGCCAAGTAGATGGTTTAGGTTGTCCATTTATTTTCTTGCAGACTGAAAGTGGAATAACATTAACTGATGCTCCTGATTCCACTAATTAGTTGTGCATATTATAGTTGAAAATATCAAAAGTTAGGATAAATGCTGGGGTTTTATACTTAGAATTACCTCCCACACTTTCCTCACCAAATTCTTCTTCAGGTTGGTTTTCAGTGGGAAGCTCTTCTTCTGGTACCTCAAGTGTTTTTAAAAGTTTCTTTTTTTGCTGAGGTAAATTACACATTTCAAACAATGAGATATTTTATTTAGCTTTTTTAATGTCTTCCACAATATCATACCCCATCTCATGTTCTTTGAGATTCTTCTTGACATTATCAATCTTATCTTCAATAAGCTTAAGAGGTGTATTAATTTTTTTTGAATCTTGACTTGAAATGGTAAAATCAGGTTCTTTAGCAGTTGCAGTGTTCTTCTATATCTTCTTCATATTTTATTGAAGTTTCTTAATCTTAGGAAGTATTGACTTATCTTCTTTCAACAAACTCTGACTTCTTGTTGTCACATTGGTTTTTGATGTTTCCTCTTGTTTTAGAGAATCCTTTTCTTCTATATCAAATATTGAGACACAGTCACATAAAACTAAAGTATCTTTCTCTTGTTTTTCTGTAGATTGATTATCTTTTTCTTCCTCCTTACTATTTTCTATCAGTTTGGAATCCAATAATTTATTCATTACTAGTGTCATAGAATTTATCCGTTAGGGGCAATTCTTCTCAGAATGAGGCTATTGATGAAAGGTAGAAAATTTTTCCATGCCTACATCAGTTAAACTCATTGCTGCAAGACTGTGTGGAGGAGGTTTATGTTGACTATTGTCTTCCCTTTTCTTATAATAAGGCTTATATGATTTGTGAGCCTCTTTTTCCTTCTCTAAATCTATCACTCTGTTGGATAACTTTTGCATCATCTTCAACATCCCTTCAAAATCCTGTGACCACTAGGTTGGTAATAAAGGTTTCTTGCTTCCAAAAGTCTTTTCTTCTAACTGCATAGGATAATTTTTTATACTTTCCATCTCAACCTCCACCTTCTCAGCTTCTTTGTAGGTCTGATTGATCTCTTGGAAAACATTTCTAGATCGGGTCCAAGGCCTGAGGTATAGTATTCTATTAGATCGTTTTCAGATGGCTTATCAGCAGCAATAAAATTGTTTAGGTAAGCGGAAAATCTTTGAGTTAAAGCATTAGAGGAAATTTCATCTCAAAATGGGCCTTTTAAATTTTATTCAAATTCCATGTCATCATGTGTTAACCAATGAAATTGCTTTAAATTTTAAATACCGTATAGGTCTTAAACATTTTTTTAATATAAATCTGGCGATAGGTATCATAAAAAAAACTACTTTTTTTGTTTGTAGTTTTGACATATATCCCCGTGTTTTTACTCAAATTTTGATCGGAAGAGATCGTTGGATGCGAAATTAAATTCTGAATCCAACGAGTACCCACTCGGCATACTTTTGACGGACCCCGCTACCCCAAAAACAAGAAATACTTGAAAAAATGGAATGATGATGTCATCATTCCATTTTTTCAGGTATTTCTTGTTTTTGGGGTAGCGGGGTCCATCAAAAGTATGTTGAGTGGGTACTCGTTGGATGCAGAATTTAATTCCACATCCAACGAGTTCTCTCGATCGAAATTTGAGTAAAAACATGGGGAGATATGTAAAAAATACAAACAAAAAAGTAGTTTTTTTCTTTTCTTCCTCCAAAATTAATAAGTATTATTTTATTATTTTAACTATTATTTTATTAGTTCATTTTAGGAGGCCCATTTTGAGTTGAAATTTCCTCTAATGTTATGCGCTCGTTCTTTCCTTTGTTTCTTTAAAGCACATAACTCTTTCATTAAAGCTGCATGACTTTTCTGAACTACATATTTACTTCTAAACATTATCTCAAATGTATTCCAATCCGTGATTGAATTTGCAGGAAGTGCAAAATATCATGAGGCTGCTTTTCCTTTCAGGGTGTGAGGAGACAATCTACACACTACAACTTCATGCTCTCTAGCTCGTATTCCTTCTACAGCCAAGTAAAAAATCTATAAATCATCATCTACCAAAATTCCTTCACTTGGTTCAAACTTAGGTAACATCTTGTCAAAAACTTGAGGAAAATCATGCAAGGGAGGTGTCAGATTTAAATGCGACCTAGCCCTCCAAGCAAGCTATGGAGGTGGTTGGTTTGCATTTACATTAGCCATGATTCTGAGTGGAGAATGAGGTTGTGACTGAACAGGGGTCTGGAAAGGTGAACAGTAAGATGAACCTGGATTCAATCGATTCAAAGGTTGGTCAACTTCTTGAAAGGCTACTTCTACCAGTTATTTAAGATCTTCTACCAACACTGAGTCTTCTAATTGAGGGTGGTCTTTCTTTTTATACTCTCTTCCAGGTAGGACAGAAATTATAGGTAATCCTCCAATATTTTTCGCATATTCCCTGGTGATTCCTCTTAAATCATTAACCACTTCGTTATCGACAAGATATAGATACCCTTTCTCTTTATCTTCAGAAGTGTGTTTGTGAAACAAACTACTTTCAAAACTATCACCGGTAGAGTGATTTTGAGGAAGCGAGCTTCCTCGACTAGCCATGCACTCTTGGCCCTCCTTCTAGTGCCAAAAACTGTTGAGGCTTGAAAAATTGCAGGTAACAACAGTTAGGGATTCTCCCCGAGAAAATTTCCCAATTATCCCGTTACTGTTTGGTATGGGGAATCTGTTTGGTTTACGGTTCGGCTACCATAGCTCAAGTAACAAATTAAAATGTTTTACCGATTATGGCCTGGTCCACCGTGTATATTTTTAGTTTTTTTAGTTTAAGGTATGATGTGCAAATTCCTATCTAAAATGCAAAAGATAGAGATAATGAGGAGGGTCACAATGTGATGTGCAGGTTCTTACCTCTCGTCTTACCTCCCTCACATCTAAATCACAAATAGCGAGAAACTAACTATAACTAACTAACCTATCCCTAGGGAGAAAAATTATCATTTAACAGTGAGTAATGTATTTCAGTGCATGCATCAGAAAAAATCACAGATAGGTGTTATTTATTTCAGAACACATGAACATTAATAGAAATATGAACAACAAGATAGCTTATTGCTAATTACAACCTTCATTACTCATAGTGGAAATTTCACAGAATAAACTAAAGTACATTCATAACATGAAAAGAAATTCAATGAGTTAGAACGATCTCACAGTTAATGGAAATAATCTAAAAATGAAATAGTTCACATTCAACTGTTCCATAGCAAAACATTTGAAACACTCCACCAAACTTTCTCCAGCAGAAACTTGTAACTCTTTATTGTAAAAGGAAATAGTTATTCTTACAATATACTCTCAAAAATGGCATGGGAAAGAAGTCCCTTCTAAATCTAAACTCTCTTATATTTATACAAAAATCAAAACCCTTGGGATGCCCCTCAATGACTTTTGGGGTTCCCCAACCTTTCACTTCCAAAACTTTCTCTCGTAGCATGTGCACAGAATTAATACAATATATTACATTTTAAATCAAAAAAAAAATTATAACACTTTATGAAGATGGGCCAGCTTGGTTGTTGATGAACTTTTTCCATGCCTGGGCCTCTACTGCTATGACTTCAAATCCAGAGGGTTCAAGAAAACATATATTTATCTCATATTTACAGCCTGGTTCCTTGCCCCTTCTATCCTTGTAGGACTCAGGCACAGCTGATCCTATAGTAGATGTATACTTTCAACTGCATGTGCCATTGCATTCTTTAAAATTCGTTCCTCTAGATGCTTTACCTATTGGATCTATTTCTCGTCTTCCTAATATCTATTTTGTAGATGTTCTATAAACAATTTATGTTCTAGTATCGCATCGAATATTTTCTCTTCAGAAATATGGCATCCATTATATGTAGCAAGCGCTCTCCTACAGTATTCGACACATGCTCCCTTTGTTTTCTTTATAGTTTTCTTGAATTCTTCTGCAACATTTATTGCACATTCCAACAAATCATATTCGGGTGAATCCACGGACCTGGGTAACACTTTTTGGCAAGTGAATTTCGGCAAAAACAGAAAAACGCACCTCGGTCGAGGGCTTGTTAAGCCCTCGACCAAGGTCTTCATATCTCGACCGAGGGCTTGTTAAGCCCTCGACCGAGGTGCGTTTTTCTGTTTTTGCCGAAATTCACTTGCCAAAAAGTGTTACCCATCTTCATGGAATCACCCATTCCTATTTTAAACTATGTTGGTCCTTAACTGGTTACTCCGCAGGAGATTCCTTATTTGTTTCTATCCATACCATTCTTCCCTTTAGAATCTCTAGAATCTCTTGAGATCTGTCCAAAAAATATGAACTAGTATCCAAAATTTCTTCTAATCTAGTGTCTATTTGTAAAATCTTACACCTTTCTTCCTCAATGCACATTTGTAATTGGTGGATATTCCTCCTTTGAGTTACAACATTTTCTTTCAAAGGCTATAAGTTTGTCTTCTATCCCATAGCATCTTTCAGTGATGCTGTCAATGAAGTATTTTGTTCTTCCAAGGCTGCCACCTGCATTTGATATTGCTTTTCTCTTTCCTCTATGGTGGCCTTCTCTGTTTCTAACTCAGCCACTTTGCTTTGTAACCGATCCTTCTTTGTACTTAGATTTTCATAGGATATATGAAGGTTATCTTTCTCATATTTCAACATTTGATGCTCTAGCTATAGCCTTTGTAATTCATCTAAGCCATCATGAGCATTCTTTTCTATTTTCTCTGTAGAAATCTCTAAAGCCTCCTTATTTTCCTGTAGAGTTTGGAATTATGTTCTTGAAGTCCTTACCTCATTCATCATGTCTTCATATTTCCTTTTTATCCTATGACCTTCATGCCTCTCCTTCTTCATAGTTTCTTTTAGCTGTGTTGGACTCTTTCTTGACTGCTCGAGATACGTCATTAGCCTGTCTACATTATCTTCAGTTGCTTGGGTTAATGCCACCCCAACTCTTGCTGTCAATATTGGATCTGCATCCATTTCATGCACCAAGGTCTTATCTATTATCATTTTTCCCAAATGTCCTCCAGTTTCAACCTTCTTCTCGATTCTTTTTACAATTCTTTTCTTCTCCTTATGATAGAAAATAGTACTGAAGTCAAGAACCTCCTCCCCTTCTATAGGCACGAAAGGGATCAAATTTATTCCAGAAAATGAAGCTTTTCCCAGTTTACTACCAGAAGATGCAGCAAACTCCTGGAGATCAGGATTAGATTGTCCATGTCCTTGATCTGTGTGATCCTATCCTCCCTGTGTATCTACCTACTTAGTAGTATGTTGGTAATTTTTAGATCCTGTTAATCTCATACCTTCACTTTCTTCCTGTCTTTTCTTGATCTTCGTTTCTTCATTTCTCTTTCTCTCCTCCTCTTCTTTCCTTCCTGCTTCCTCTCTAGCTCACTTTCTTTCTTCTTCTTCATTCTTCAACCAACTCTCTGCCTCTTGTGCTAGCCTTCTAGCATATTATTCTCTTTTTGGCCTCTTATTCTTCTAATGTCTTAGTCTTCTCTGAAGTTTTTCCCTTTCCGCCCATAGTAGCTATTTTTTGCTTGAACCTCTTTTTTAGGGCGATTATGTTCTTTTCACTTCTGAATGTTTCCTCGTCTTTTTCCCAAAAGTTGGTATATTCAAAATGTATGCTTGCCTCCTTGTAGTGATATGCTACTTTATTTCGGGAGTCATTCCTGTGAAAATTCATTTCACCAAAATGTAAATGCTCCATCTCCTGAACAAACTCTACAGTCTATTTTACCTTTGAAAACTTATAACTTCCAAGCCAGAAAGGTATTGCGGGATAGGCTTCCTTCTTATGTTCGAAAAGAAAATTTCCTACACCATCGATATAGACCTGCCTAACTACCTCTTTGTGCACTACATAGTCAGTGGCATACTTAAGGAGTAGAGAAGGTGCTCTGGAACCCCCATACATTCTTATATAAATCCTTCCTTGATCAAATAATAGTCTCCATATTCCTCGATGACCCTGAGTGCTTCTTCGGACATCCAGTTGCATTCAGTCAGATAAATTAGGGTATACAAAGGCATGATGAAGTGTTCGTAGATTTCTCTGTAATAGCTATAATATTTATGGGACCAAAACAATCTATATGCTATGTACACTGGGGTCTTGTCCCTATCCCAGTTACATCTCAAGGCTGGAAAAGACTGAGTACATAGTATATAGTCAATCAGGATGGAACTCATGTAGAACTCTTATTTCTTTTGTGACACCCCTCCCAAGGCTGCAGATATGCATGCTAAGAGGCTATTTGACACTATGTTCGACCAATTAAAAATTGTTCCTTGAGTAGCCACATAGAAAATAATTGGTATCCATCCTATCTTAAATCTTTTCCCATGAGCTCTACCAAAAATCCTATTCATCATTAGTGTAATGAATCTATATGGAGTCTAGAGAGTGGAAGTATTATACTCTCCGGAAGGCCTGGTTCAAAGGTTTTTCCCTGGTATCATCATTCTTTTAACTGTTTCTACCAGATCCATAGTTGTCTCTTTCAACCAGCTCTCTATCAAGTAAATCTGTGCAGAAGGCAAATGATATGCCATAGAGACATATGCAGGGCTATATCCAAACCACTTATACTATGAAACGAGAACTATATACTATGAACGAGAACTCTACCCATAAAAATGATGATTTTTGCAAAAAAAACACCAAAAACACCCCCCAAATAGAAAAGTGTTGATACCAGTATACACGTTTTTTTTTTAGGGTAAAAAATAGAGCCATGGACTAAACATCCCATATTGTTGTTTAACAAAACTTTAAAATCAACCTTAAATTGGAAAAAAAGAAAAATTCTTGAAGAGATAAATTACAACTTTCTGGAAAATTGCATATTAAAGAAAAAACAAATTTCTCTAATAATTTCACCATTATAACCATATAGAAACAAAGAAATTATGATGTGATTCATAATGAGATAATATATTAGACTATACAAGAACAAATGGTTCATATAAATATTCAAAAACTCCTCTAGAGTTTCAATTAAAAAAATCATACTAGTAAAAATCATCTAACGGCCTCTTCAAATTCATCCATGGATTATGACACCCCATCATCAAAAACTCCTGTAGAGTTTCAATTAAAAAAATCATACTAATAAAAAGAATCTACACTGCTTCTTCAAATTCATCCATGGATTCTGACACCCCATCAGAATCTACAGTTTCTGCAGATGAAGGACTTGATGAAGATGTAGATGACCCATACTCTTCTCTATTATCAATGGACGCACCATCTGAGTCTACATCTATGCCCATCATTTCAGATGTCATATTCCTTCGGGATCTACGACTTGGTTTAACAGACTCCCATCTTGCAACTTCTGGCTGTGGCAGCAACCTCTTGATAATCTCTATAGTCTTGGAGCGGAGAGTGTCTTTCTTTGTCAACTTGAAATCATAAACAAGTATATCAACTTCCTCTAATTTCAAGATGTCAATGCGACGGCGATTTATTTTTTGACCCTTTCTGTTTCTCTTTCTGCAAACCTTTTTCTCAACCACCATCTCTGCCTTGTACACACCATCAAATGGGTGTGTATCTGTTGCATACCAATGTACTTCTACTGATACTACTTCTTCATTTTCTTTATTGACCTTCATAGCTTTTGCAATCCAGAATGGATATTGACGTGGATCATCTGTAGCCAAAACAACAATCATGCAACCCTCCTTGATATCTTGTACTGAGCCCCTGTAAAGGTCTTCCATCTCTCGACGCTTTGCGGATGATCTTCTAGAGCCAATATACATTTCTCTTTCCTCTACTTGAGAAAACTCAACAGCTCGAGGTTCAACATTTGTTACCTCGTTTTCATTTGATAAACTTTGTGGCCAAGCAAATGGAGTCTTCACAAATATATCTCCATTTGTAGAGTTTGAAATTATGTCACTCTGCTCTATGAAAAAAGACTCCCACCAAACGAAATCGGCAACATCAAAGTACTCATATGTATCTTTAGACTAAAATGTGTTAAGGCGAGTGGTCCCGAGTGAAAGAATAATGTGCACTTAGCTCTTTTGACAAATTTACAAAATGAGAATTTTGCAAAAATGAATAAAAAGGACAAAACATATTATGTGAAAGATGAACATAATATGCCAAGACACCAAAATTTTATTAATCAAACTAGTTTCGTCCCCCATAGGGGACTCATCAGTGATACAAAAATCTTGTGTACATGAGTGCCTTTTTATAGTGCACAAGCTGGTTGAAGAATGCCACCGGAATAAGAGTACCATGGTATTACAGCCCATGGTTTATGTAATTCACAAAATCGAAAAATAATCATTTAAATGATAAAATTATGATCATTTAAATGATATCGAATGTGAACTCATGCATGTAAAAACATGCTCTCGGCCCTCGATGCCCGGCATCAACGTTGATGCCCGGCATCAACGTTGTTGCCCGGCATCAACGTTGATGCGCCCGGCATCAACGGGCGCATCAACGTTGATGCCGGGCATCAATGTTGATGACGGGCGCCAACGTTGATGCCGGGCATCAACATTGATGCCCAGAATCAACGTTGATGCCGGGCGCATCAACGTTGATGCCGGGCATCAACATTGATGACGGGTGCATCAACGTTGATGCCGTTGATGCCCGGTATCAACAGCATCAACGTTGATGCCAGGAATCAACGTTGATGCCAGGCATCAACGTTCATCCCAAGGCGCATCAACGTTGATGACGGGCGCATCAACGTTGATGCCGGGTGCATCAACGTTGATTCCCGACATCAACGTTGATGCGCCTTGGGATCAATGTTGATGCCCGGCATCAACGTTGTTGCCCGGCATCAACATTGGGGCATCAACGTTGATGCCCAGCATCAACGTTGATGCCGGGCACATCAACGTTGATGCCGAGCATCAACGTTGATGCCAGGCGCATCAACGTT
>LPNX010479378.1:333230-401660 GCA_001517045.1 Pseudotsuga menziesii
AATATGAAAGATGTATGTTAATTATGGATGAGTTTATATATATATTGAATCATACACATTCATTTATATCATGTTTGAATGTATAGAACAACATGTTGATATGATAAATGTTTATATGATTATAACTATTTTTTTTTTGACAAAAAAAATTATTAGAATTTAATAATAGTGAATTTTATAGAATAATATGCAAATTATTATAACTTGTTAGGTATTAATTAATAATAATGTCATTATCATAATAATTATAATAAATGTGATCATGTTAGTTTTAATAATAAAAATATTTTAAAATTTTAATTATTAAAAAATTAATAAAATTAATTAAGTCATTTATATTTAATTTGAAATTATAACATAATGTGTAAAACTATATTTTAACTCATTTTTTAACAAATTAGTAACATTGATTTTTTACATGTATATTTTGTATTTATAATTTTTCTAGTTGCAAGGAGTGGAAATAATTCTCTTAGATAAGTATTTATATTATTAAAAATATTTTCAAAATGTAAAAATGTTTTTTTAATAATTTATTTTTCGTTTGTAAAAAAATATTAGAATAATTTATGCTTCAACTAATAAATTAAAAAAATTTATACACCACCAGTCACTTATTAAGTTAATATGATATATTATTTATTCACAACTTTTTTATTGCTAAAAATTAATATACATTAAAATCAACTAATAAATTAAAAGAATTTATACATGTGTTGACTTATTTAGTTAATAGGATATATTATTTACTCGTAACTTTTTTATTGCTAAAAACAATATACATAACTTTTTTATTGCTAAAAAAATATACATTAAAATCTTATATACTAATATGACATATTTTCATTTTCTCATAATTTATATGAAAGTGATAGTAATAAATTTTATTGTGAGAATAATAATTTATAGGAAAATAAATTAAAAAATGTGATAATAAGTTATAAATTGTTTTAAAGCCAATTTTAATTATATTAATTTAGAAATGTACATAGATACGAAGTATCATATGGCCAATTTGTCATTAGGAAAACTACGTTAACCACACATGGCACACATACACACACACACACACATGGCTCTTTATTATGTATAAACAAGGTATAATCAAATGACATATAAATTATAAACACAAAATTTTTAAACTAAAATTGTGATTTTCCTTATTTCTCGTAGAAGTCGAGGCTAATGGGGTGATCTATATTGGAGGCAATACCTTGCATTACATGCACTTCAACTCTCCAGATATCACAATTTTTTCAACATGATGGTAAGTCATGATATGGTTGAGAGGACCTCTAACACATTGCATATGTGATTTTTTTTAGGTTATGGCATGCGGTGATAATTTTTACTCCAATTGTTAATTTTTTTCCACACAATATAATCTTATTTGGTGCCTTTTACTACACACAAAGCGTAGATGATTTATTAGGTTTTTCTTGTACCATCATCTAACTTGTGGTTTTGGTTCTTTTCAATCCCAATGGGTGGTTGTGTACATCAACATGAGGGTGTCAAGGAAACAAGCATTTTCTTTTATAATACTCATATTTACTCTTCTTGGCATTATTGTAGAGTTTTATAGGAACTATGTTTGTGGCTTTTTGAAGTTTGTGAGTATAATGATAACGATTTACACATTTTGTTAAGAATGGATTTACATGATATTTGTTTTATTTCTCTCCTTCATCTCCCCTTTATTCGTCATAAACCTCCATGATTGCAAAAAGAGAATTATCCCACAAGACCACAACAGTTTCGAGGGGTGAGCTTGAATGATTAGGCCAACGTTTTGCAACATTCGCACTATCATTTATTTTTTCTTTTGAAAAAACTAGACATTTATAAATT
This sequence comes from Pseudotsuga menziesii, assembly GCA_001517045.1. NCBI lineage: Eukaryota > Viridiplantae > Streptophyta > Pinopsida > Pinales > Pinaceae > Pseudotsuga > Pseudotsuga menziesii. The sequence goes on from LPNX010479378.1 coordinate 335,082, forward strand.
GTGAAAATCACTTCTTGATTTGTGGTACCTAGTGCAATAGACACTAATATTCCATAGCAATGTCATCAATACCATTTTGATTGTTTGCTAGGGAAGGCTTAGCTTTTGTTATAAAACTATTAAGACTATTAGCATTGCTTATATTCATAATGCAATGAACATTACAATTTGTTGAGGATCCTTCCTTTGTCTGGGCCTCTAAAAATCAATGAAATCATTGATAGTTTTTGAAAAACTCTTTGCGTGCCCTCAATTTTGGGGCGGGGAGCGACTGCATGAGTGGCAACAAGATGTTGCACTAATGCTAAGGTTTTGTTTGTATAACTATTAGGGGGAATCATCCCCAAAGTTGTAACAATGATATTTAGAGTTGTTTGCAATGAGGACATTTTCTTTTTTATCTTCATTGGTTTGTGATAGGTTCCATGCAAGGTTCGGATATTGGTTTTTTTATGAAAGTCATTGTGGAATCAAGTGCACTGAGACAGTTCCAATGAGAGTTTAGCCAGAGGTCTTGTATTATTTGAAATGTGCAAATACGTCTTAAATATAGAGTCAAAGTTGTGATATTCTATTTAGGATAGGCTTTTAGTTTAAATAAAATATAACCAATCATGAATGGAATGGATGCTAGACTTGCAAAGAACCAACTCTGGCAACATTTGACCTAGTTTCGAACTCTTTGACTAGCTAGTTTCATGAAATCATGGAAAAATGATTCTAAAGAGTGCCAATACCAAGACTCAATGAATAGCAAGAAACCATCAAGATTGGTTAGAATTTATTTCCAAGCCTAGCTTACCCCATGGACCTGTTAGCACTAAATAGTGCTTTATATCTATTAAAACATGAAAGCATATTTTGGATCCCATGTTTGATAGCATATTTGACTAGCTCAAATCCCTTCCAAACTCAAATAAATCATTTTACAATACTATTGAAACTCAAAAGTTTGTAAAGTTTCTAAATGGCGCCAAGGGTTTTCAAAAACTCAAATAAATCATTTTACAATTTTTATGCTATTTATTATGCTTAACACATTTTATCGCCTGCTTCCCAAGATTAACATGCACCAACTCTTTCCTACTCAAACCGCCTTTTGCAGCATATAGACCCTTAATTTCATTAGGGTTCTCTTCCGATACACCTCGCCCTTCTTTCATTGAATGAATTGATAAGCTTATCTCTACCCAAGTTGGTTATACCTAATAAGAAGTAGATCCCACTAGCGAGGGAGTAAAAGCTTATAGTTATAAAGGAGGGGAAAAAGTGAAAAAGGGCCAAGAAGCATTCAAAAATGAACCCTTCCGATCCCTTCCAAAGGGTTTTAGCCCTTCCCAGAAGTGTAAAGTAAAAATTTCCCTTCAAAAAAAATTTAAAATCTGAATTTTACCCTTCCAATTAAGATGGGAATAATTTATATCAACATTTCAAAAGAAGGGAACCATTTGAAATTACCCATCCATATAAATTTCTCAAGACATTGAAATTATTATGCTATAAAGTTCGACCTGTCATTCAAAATATTGAAATATGATAAATTATAATCACTCACTCACTCATGTCATGCACTCACTATTTAGTTGTGCAAGATGACCAGTAATCATTGATGACTACAAGGCACTAGCCATCGAGATGTGACTCTGACTCCTCAGTCACTTGGGGATGCAATCTAAAGTGTGACAATGTGTCAACCACTAGGACAATAACAAAAAGAACTACTAGTCTACTACTAGGCCTGAATTGAGCTCAAAAGTTTGTGCCCACTACCTATGTGAACCTTGCTACCAATGTCCACTATTTTTCCGTCAAAATGAAATTCAAAAGGTCGGTTTGATGAGTCCTCCTCTATACGACTTCATTTCTTGCATGAATATCATGGAATCATGACAACTATAAACAAAAATTGATGTCATGAAATTACAAATAATGACATGTAGCTAGGATCGCAAACTGTGGAGAGGTCGATTTATACATTGCTATAATTATAAAAACAATTGTTGGCTCAAGAATAGTCTTCAATTTGATGGGTGGCATGATCATGATGTAATCTCCCTTCACCCTTCCAAATATTGTGGTTTCTCACAATATTTGTCCTCATCACCAACAAAATACATATAAAACTTACTTGTGTTTACATCCTCTTCCCTTTAAATCCTCATCTCATAGTCATAACTAAGTATTATTATGCATGCACTTCCTCACCTTATAATACGAATTGGGTCAAGGCGTAGAGACAACCATAAAATATTAAATTTGTCAAGACACAAAGAGTAAGAGACAACTATAAGTAAGTCTTATATTGAATTTACCATATAAGTCTTTAATTAACACTCTCAACTAAACTTTGACACGTTGGATTGTTGTAATCTTCTTATCACTCCTTTTTTTTGTAAATTATATAGGGCTTTCTCTATTATTACGTAAATAAAATAAGGAAAATTACATAAATTTGCTCCTGAAACATGGAGTCAGGAATTGCTGTTGCAACCATCTGAGAATAGAAATAGAAGTGGCAAGAGAGTGAGGCGTGACAACATGAGAGCTACCCAGCTTTTGAGCGTGGGTGCTTGATCATGATTACAAAGAGACAACAGGAAATTGAAACTAGACAACCGAAAGCTATATAACATTACAAATTATGGATAACAGAAGAGTAGAAAACGAGACAACTACTACCTGTAAGAAGACTCGACCTCTTCCAAGGCCTCATTGGCTTCCCCTGCACTCTGATTTGAACTTGATTGACTGGCTTCAACGGTTTCCACAATGTCCCTCCTTGGCTTGCGAATCAAGGGAGGTGCCGAGAGTCTTAGGACCTCATTCATATGGCGCAGGTTGTTCTCTGCATCTTCCTTGAAGACTCCCACAATCACCCTAACCATCTCAGTGTAGCTATCTCGCTCATCCATAGAACAAGCGAGAATAAAATTAAGTCTCCAATAATTAGACATCACTATGTATCCTCCAAATCTAAGTCAGAACTCACTACACACCTCCTCCTCCATGACATTAATTGAATTTTGAATATGCTCCAGGGTCTCCTCCTAACCTCTCCTAGTAATCCTCGTTATTTCCTCTTTCAATGGCCATCCTCCACCTCCAGCGATGAGAACAGTGTCTTATTTTCCTGCGCCTAGGCTTGCTGCTAGTTTTCTTCCTCGTCCGTTCAGGGCGAAGCACTTTGCTGCTGGCTTTGTGCATGTTATCCCAGTGATGTTTTCCCAAAAACCATTGCACAACATCGAATGCAATCTTTTCTCTCAAGCCCAGGCTTAAGTAATGACTCGGAACTCAGTAGGAGAGGTGAGCTATGCAGACCTGGCTCCAAGATCCCATGGTTGGATCACCTATGGATTTGCTCAACTCCTTTCACATCTGCATATCCATGGAGTGAGGTGAGTTCATGCTGCTCATAGACTATCATTTCTCAACCATATCATAACCAAGGGTGGTGGATCTCCCTTTCATTATTTAGTACACCCTTTTCACTTGGTACCTATGGTTGGAGTTGATAGGCGTCATTCCCCACATGCCGACCAAGTGTCCTCCCTTGCTATGTGCTCATGATCTCCTCCGTCGTCCCTTGCATAGTTATCAAGACCTCTTCCACCATCGTTTGCTTGGTGTTCGAAGCATCCTCACTGACTTCTGCCGTAGGGGTATGCCACCCATCACCCGTATTTGGGTTGTGTAGATCTTGAGAAGCCAAAATTCTCCAGTGATTAGGATCTCCAGAGGCCTGTATATGATGCCAATTATGAGTAAGAAAGGTGGTACTAGCCAATATGCCTTTTTTGGTAATGGAATCCATGATTTTGTTCATTGTCCGCTTCACATGTTGAAAGATGACAGTTGGATGACCATCAAGGATGTCATTTAGCGCTTTGAGCTTGAACTCCAGACGCCAATTCTTGGATATTTTTCTTACTATAGATCCCGCTTGTAACCTTCTGGCCATGTTGATGATGAGCAGGGAGTCCCCTTATAATATTAGTGGGAGCCACCTTTCTTTAATAGCCCAATCCATGTCGAGAAGCATACCCTCCAATTTAGCCGTGTTATTGGTGGAGGTTCCTATCGAGAAGCATACCCTCCTTCTGCCTTGTGTAGATCGGGATGGCGCGAAGACTCGAATCATGGAGTATTCGCATTTCATTGTTGTTGGTGGTTAAGTCTTGGTCCTTCCAGTGAGTCAACTTAAGAGTTTCTTGAATGTGAGTCTGGAGAGTGTCCCAAACCTCCTTCTCAGTTCTCAATTTTTCTTTGAAAACCCTGTTGTTCCTTTCAATCCACACTTCCCATACTACAAACCCTAGGAAGAGTTCCCAAATTCGATTAAGGATTTTACTGGAAAAAGGTTGATGTTTCCATTGGGCTATGGTGAGATCAAGATGTCCATTTTTCTTTGCCTTTTTCTTAAATATCCTTTCCCCTTCCTTCCATATCTTGCCAGCAAAGTTGCATTCGTCTAGTATATGGTTAGTTGTTTCTTCATGCATTTGGCACAGGTAGAACCAATGCGGGCCTATGATTCCTCTTTTTTGTTTGTTTTCCCTTGTCAGCACTCGATTGCAAAGAAGGAGCCATAAGAAGGTAGATACTTTTGGCCACAGGTTTTCTTGCCAGAACTTCCTCCATTTATCGTCTCGGTCCTCTTCCATTTGAGCTAGAAGAGAGTTGGGGGATTCTTTCAAGTTGTAGAGTCTCGATTGTGAGAAACCCCACCTGATCTTGTCCTCACTCTTGCTGATTCTTATTTTCCATGATTGGCGGTCATCCCTGAACGCTTCTAAGTCCTCATTGGGGCTTATTTCCTACCACCAGTCTTTTCTTTTCCAGGTCCTATAATGATATTCTTGGTTTGTATCCTCCGAGAATGTGTTGACCTTCTCAAAATTTCCATTGTGGAGTTTGTCCCTTAGAATCGGGAGATCGTGGTGTTCTTTTAGTGGGTTGAGCCGATTCCGTGAGTCTTGGAAGAAGTCTGTAGAGTCACCATTTTGTATTTCCCAAAAGCTGAAGGTCTAGACGACATTACGATTAGCATTAGATGAGTTCCATATGTGCAAGCCTTTGGGATCGTCGCTGAAATTGGCGCTAGATGAGTTCCATATTTTCTTTTCCATACTAGAGCCCAAGGTTCGTTGCTGTGGGTAACCCAATGGCACTAGATTTTTGCATTACCAATTTTTTTGCTGATATGGAGCTCTCTGAGACCTATTCCACCACCCATCTTGGGTTTGCATAGCATGTTCCAGTCCACTAGGGCCCATTTCTTCTGTTCCACTGAGCATCCCCAAAGAAAAGTACGCTGCAAGGATTTTATTTTTTTAAGATGGATTTGGGTGCAGGAAGGATGGTGAAGAGGTAAAGGGGCAAGGTCTAGAAGACCAATTTGAGCAGAGTTAGACGTCTGGGAAGGTTAAGGGAGCGATAGATCCATGAGGAGAGTCTGAGATTCAAACGATCCAAGAGATCTTTCCAGGAGACTAATTTTAGCAAGGAGTCTGAGAGAGGAGCCCCTAAATATTTTGAAGGGAGCGTTCCCTCGGAGAATCATAGGATATGACAGATGTTTCTCTTTGTAATATGACATGTGTTAAAGAAGCAAATGTGAGATTTGTATTTGTTAATGTCCAGGAAACTGGCTACGAGGAAGGTGTTGAGACAATAATTAATGGATTTGGCTTTGAATTGAGGATTTTCCCATGAGGATGGTCTCATCCACAAATTTCTGGTGAGACTGGGGATCGATTCCATGGTGGGTCAAACCTTTAAGATCCCGTAAGGTTATTTTGGCATTGATCAGTTGTCCAAGTCCTTCCATCATAAGAACGAAGATGAAAGGTGACAAAGGATCACCCTGACGAATGCCTCTCGTTGGCTTGAAGGTGGGTGAAGGTGTTCCATTGACAAGGATGAAGAAGAAAGTGGTGGAGGTGAGGGTGAGAATCCATTTGACCCAGAGCTGGTCGAAACCGAAGGCTAAGATAATTTTTCCCATATACTTCCAATTGAGCTTGTCAAATGCTTTGGATAGATCCAGCTTAATGAGCATTCTGGAGAACTTGGTGATGTTGAGAGAGTGGATAATTTCATTGGATAGGATAATTCCATCTAGGATTTGGTGTCCTTCTACATCCCCTGACTTCTCTTTGGAAACAAGGCTTGGGAGTAGAGGCTCGAGTCTGTTTGCAATGGTTTTGGTAATGATTTTGAATATAACATTGCAAAGAGTGACGTGTCTGAATTTACCTGTCAGGAAGAACCGTAAGCTTCCATACCCTTCGAAACCCTAAATTTTTCTCCACCTTTCCCTTTAGCTTTGTTGTTGTTTTTATCTTCTCCACCGATCTTCTTATCACTCCTTACCAATGTGATTGCAAGGAATTCTTTTGAAGGTGAAGTCCATAATTTTAGGTCTTCTTCCTCATTATCATGCCCTTTGGTAAGACAATAAAGAGGGTAGTGGCCTACATCGACATGGAAAACGGCTTCAACATAGAGGTATACGCACTAGATTTTTTCATTAAATAACTTAAATTACTACATGTGATTGTTGATTCACTGAACCGTGGACTGGTACAAAACACAACAAATTTTAGAGCCTCCAACCCTTAATTACTCACACTTAGAACTTTCTCAAATCTTTCCATTAATAAACTTCTTTTGGTATTTTGGTTCAATTTAGGTGTATAGTTGAGACTCACACATACAATGAGTTGCAAGGATTCAATTGACTTAGGCTTGATTCCATTTCCCCTCCATCCCATACATGTATTCTTTCACGACAAATGTTGAACAAAAAAATTTAATGCCCTGACCCTGGTTATGCTAGCTTTGCTAACTTGTTTGGTATGTAAGAATTTTTTTTAATGTTTTCTGAGTTGTGTACTATTTTTTCTTAGGTGACCAATCCCTATCATTCTTAGATCTCTCAAGCTTGAATTGAACTTGAATACCCCAATATAATTATGGCATAGTCTAAGTAGTTTTTTTATCTAATGAAGTGTGCTCCAACTTGAAAAATACAATAGAATAGTTATTATATTACTGAACTATAAAATTAATGATACACATATGACAACTTAATGTGTTCAAAACAAGTTTTATAAAAAATATATCATTTTTTCATGTAAATATTAAAGAATAATTAATTATTAAAAATTATAAAAAATTGAAAGAACAATATTTATTTTTTGCATTTTTTTTATGAAGAATTTAATTATTTTATATTTGTCAATTGAAATATACTTACTTATATTACCCTTTATCTTTGAAGGGCTCCAAAAATAAATTCCCTTCCATTTGAAATTAAGACCCACCTTTCAAATTTGATCACTCGCGCCAAGGATTGTTGAAGTGGTTTTTTTAGGACATTTCATTATTGACCGATAGAGTATGATTACAATCATTTGAGATTTGCATGGGCATGGTTTGGACAGTTTGGATGGTTCGAAGGGCATATTATGGGCAGTTGAAACCAGTAGTAGCGACAGTTTTACTTCACCTATATCCCTAGGTTGCAACAGATCTCATCTCAGTTGCACTTCACTGATCGTATCTCAGCTGCACTTTGTCGATCCAGTTTCATGTCCATCATTGCTTCATCCTCTAGTGAACACTCCAACATCGAACTTTCTTTTCGATGGGTGTGTCCCAATACGTTTCCCAACTCTTGTTGAACAATTATGTTAGCAGCCATTATTTCTTATGCAATTCATTTAAGAAAAAACTATTTTTCCTATACCTACATGCCTACTGGTGCTACTTCTTCGTTCATCTAATTCCTTCTTTTGTTTGTCTGCAACAAACCCCGATTGCTTTTTTGATTTATTCCTTTTGGATTTCCTTTTCTCTTTTATGGTCTCAGCCTGCTCTATTCTCTTTCTGAAAACCCGTGATTTACCTTTCTCTAAGTGGTACTGGAATCTTCAACCACGCCTCTGCTATGCCACTCTCATCTCTGAATTCCTATGATCTCACAACCATGCATTGAAAAGTATCTATGTTCTTGATCCCTGAGACTGCAACCTCTATTCTACTGTCAATTGAATAATTAATATGATGATATAGCGCATAAAATCACAAATTTTCATTCCTTTTATAGTACTGATAATCTTGTTTGCAATTTAATTTGGTTCTAAATTCCATAGTCGACATCAATACAGTCATATGCTCGAAGCCTTGCATCATTCTGCAAATTATTAGCATAAAATAGCCCATGAAAAATAACAATATAATATTAAACTCAATATAACCATATCCTAACATTTGCATTCAATCACCCACTCCCTTCGAGGAAGAACTCGCCCTTATTGGATTGACTCTACACACATTTAATAATTGTAGGAATTTTCTGTCACGTAATAGAAGTTCTCATATAATACCGGGGTAAACTAATACACCAAGGGGTTCTTTAAGACATTTATTAAAGACAAAACTTCCAATTTATCTTAAATATATCATTTATTTTAAAAATGTCCTAAATCAAAATGTCTTTAATAAAAAATTAATTAATATAAAAGGGTTTTTCAAAAGGACCTTCATTGAAGGGCCAGTATTAGTTTTTAATCTGCAACCCGCATTAAATAACACCGGTCAGTCGTCATCAATGCTTCACTTACATTGCAATAAGGCGCGGCATCATCGGCCCGTTAATGCTTCGAGGTGTTGCATTGTGTCAATATTTACAGAGCGCAGATTGGGTATAGTTACTACTCCGTGAGCGCGTAGGATAAACGTTCAGAGGTATGAATTAGTGTCGGGAATTGAAATATGTACCTCGTATTAATTTATTTTATATTTTTCATCTTGCATTTAAATTTGTTTTGCAGTTTTCTCAGGCATTACGTCTCTGAGGTTGAACCATTCTTAGAGTCTAGTATTGTAGAGCCTATATTTAATCATGTAAGTGTTTTATTTTATGGCTTGGGTGTTTTTTATGGGTTGTCTTTATTTGACATGTAAAATCTGTAATAACTCATTTCTTTTGTGGTTTTCTGGTTATAGAGTGTACCTCCAATTAAATCCCTTGAAGATCATGGCATTCAAAATTATATGAATGATATTGCAATTAGCGACGGGTAATACATCAAAAAGGTAAATAAATTGTTTTTTAATGGATACCCATTGACGAATTTGGATGAAGGAGTTCATTTGATGTTGGGGATTTCGAAGCTTATATTATTTTCCCAGTTTGCTGAAATTCGGTCCTAATCATTTTCATGTGTTTCTCCCTAAATTTTATGTTAACAAATCTTTTTTTATTAATTTAGATTCATGAATTCTGGGATTCATCATGGTTTATTACATGAAATTACCCAATCTCCTAGTGTCTAGTGTCCTTTGTAAAGGGAAAAACCTCTCTAGGCTTTGTCATTCCCAAATACCACAGTACCCGAAAACTCTTGGCCGATGGTGTTGGCTCCTACCATAGTTATCCATAGCATCATGCTGAAAGTCACATAAGGGGTTGGCCCTACATTACGACCACCTACAGACGACACAAAAATACTGTTTTCAATGGCTCTGATAGCTCTAATCCCCTTAGCATCATTATAATAGAGGACAATGTGATTGTTAGCAATTGATATGGATAACAAGTTGATTCCATCAAAAATAGCCACCTCCACCCCGACAAGCAGAATAAAAAATTGTAAATAGATAGCTTGCTATATTGCCCATATGCATACGCTTCTCCTCCCAACTAGTTTAATGGGATGAAGTTTTCAATGTTTATTTTGTGCTTTTGAAAGGATCAATCAGTCATAACTAGTTTAATGGGATCAAATCTTCAATGTTTATTCTGTGCTTTTGAAAGGATCAACCAGTAAATATCTCGGCTATACAACCTTTATTCCATGCCTATCTTTGACTCTCTTTGATTACTCTTTGTCTTAATAGTGCATGGAAAATTGAGTCTAGGAACCAAGATTTAGTAGGAAGAATATCAACTTATTCATTAGATTAAAACGTTGGAGAGGAATCTCTGAGTAAGCAGTGACCCTTGTTTGGTTTAAAAATAAATCTAAAAGAGAATTGTACTACTGGGCTATAGGAAGGGTATAAGAGCTAAGGCACTTAGTTTTCCAATAGACTTTATAGACTTCCATTCTAGATTTGGTAGCGATGCTTCTCCCATGGGAAGGTTAGGAAGACATCAATTCATTTTCCTCCATTCTAGTGTTCATAAAATACCTCCAGAGAATAGTTAGTTGTTACTAATTTTTAACATTAAGCTAGCATAACATTAGGATCTTTAACTGAGAGAACAACAAGCACAACAATCAAACACAAGAGACAATGAACATAGTGTTTGTCCTCGGGGAAACCATAAATGGAGAAAACCCCACAACTTCCTTAGAGATAGAATCAACACCAAAGTAAAACCCAAAACACTAAGTGATCTCCCGACAGCAGTAACGTTCTTTCTATCTAGCCCCGGTGTCTTCCTTCCTCAACTATGTACTACACTTGAGTGTGTGTGAGATGTGTCCTAAATAGAGAGTCCAACTCTCTATTTATACTAATCCTGACATGACTAAAACCCTACTAGGGCCGAATTCTCTAGGAGAGTCTAATAACCCTAGTGCCCCGGAACTGCGGGGACTTTAACCCTTAGACAATAGGAGGGTTACCCACAATGACTTGACATGACTTGTTTACAATATAGACCCTCTCGATAGGAGCATCGGGGCATGACATGACACAAGTAAATCTCGAAATAAAAATTGGGTTACAATAGATAAGAAATACAAGTGAATACATTCCGAAAGTACAATTACATCAACAATTCTTCTTAACTAGGAAGATATTCTCTCGACACAATTTTCATCACTGGTCCTCTTCTCTAGATCATCTCATCATATCTATCTTCAAGTCATCTTCGTATTCAAGTCATCTTCATCTTCGGATCTGGATCATCACTGGTCATCAACACTGGATCTGGATCATCACTGGTCATCATCACTGGATCTGGATCGTCACTGGATCTGGATCATCATCACTGGATCTGGGTCATCACTGTATCTGGATCATCACTAATCATCATCACTGGATCTGGATCATCACTCGATCTAGATCATCACGGGTGCTATCTCATGATTCTTCTCGTCACAGGGAGTTCTACAGAGCCAGCCCTTTTTCATGTTGGTTGTTGGCCTAGCCTCCATGTAGGTCTTTCTTCAGCACTTATAACTGACACCAAGTTAGATTAGCCCGTCTAGCACTTACATCTGACCTACTCGTCAGAAAGGCATGCCCAGCGCTCACATCTAATCATGTAGGAACCAATCCTATAATCACATCAGAAAGGCCCAGCACTCACATTTAGCCATGCGGGAACACATCCTACAACCATGCTAAAAAGGCTCTGCTCTTTCACCCATGCGGGAACACATCTTGCAACCATGATGAAAGAGCTTTGCACTTACATCCACCCATGCGGGAACACATCCTGCAACCATGATGGAAGGGCTCTGCACTTACATCCACCTATGCGGGAACACATCCTACAACCATGATGGAAGGGCTATGCACTTACATTCACTGATGCAGGAACACATCCTGCAAACATGATGAAAAGGCTTTGCACTTACATCCACCCATGTGGGAACACATTCTGCAACCATGATGGAAAGGCTCTCAACCCCAGGTTGAGGGTTCCTAGTACCTCACCAGGTAGCTCCATTCCAAGAATGGCAAGAGCCCTTGTATCTGATCAAGTGGGAACACATCCCTCAATCACATCAGAATGGTCATGCGCTCACATCTGATCATGTAGGAACACATCCTACAGTCATATCAGAATGGCCCTCAGTCCTAGACCAAGTATTCCTGGTACCTCACCAGGAAGCTCCAATCCAAGATTGGAAATAGCCCTTATATCTTATCATGTAGGAACCAATCCTACACTCATATCAGAGTGGCTCAGCACTCATATATGACATGGAAGGAACCAATCCTCTCACCATGATAGAATGGCTCAGCCCTTACATCTGACCTACTCGTCAAAATGGCTTACGAATTCAACACTCATATCTGACATGGAAGGAACCAATCCTCTCCCCATGACAGAATGGCTCAGACCTTACATTTGACTATGGAAGGAACCAATCCTCTCACCATGTCAGAATGGATATGGGTCTCATCATTTTCCCTTGGAGGAAACCTCGATCTGGAGAACACCAAGCTTCTCCCTAAAGTACTTAAACTTCACCCTAGCCAATGGCTTCATCAACACATCAGCTATCTATTCCTGCATCGCAACATATTGGAGCTTTACTGCTCCCCTCTGCACCATATCCCTGATATAGTGATACTTGATCTCGATATGCTTTGACTTGTCATGGAACACTGGATTCTCTAACAACTTCACACAACTCTAGTTTTCACAATGTATACAAGTAGCATCCAACTCGAGATCAAATAAATCAGACAATAGCTTCCAAAACCATACTGCCTCACAACTAGCTGAACAAGCTGCAACATACTCTGCTTCAGCTGTACTAAGTGCCACACAGGATTGCTTCCTTCTAAACCAAGAGATCACACTAGATCCCATACTGAAGCAACACCCTGAAGTGCTCTTCCTATCAATGGCACTGCTTGCCCAATCTGAATTGACATAACCCTCCAGGTTAATCTTCTGATTCGACTCATACTTGAGCCCATAATCAACTGTACCCCTCAGGTACCTCAGAATATGATTTGCAGCAATCAAGTGAACATGTCTTGAATCTATCAGGAACTGGCTCAAGATGTTCACAGCAAAGCAAGTATATGGTCTCGTGTTTGTCAGGTACATCAAGGACCCAATCATCTGACAACACATTGTAGCATCAACCATCTCTAATGAAGCATCACTCAATAGCTTCAGATTCAATGCCATAGGTGTGGCCATAGCCTTTCAGTCCATCATCCCAAACCTCTTCAGGATCTCTACTGTATATTTCCCTTTTTCCAAGGAAATCCAATCTGCATTCTGCCACACCTCCATGCCTAGAAAATAATGCATCATATGCAAGTCCTTCATTTCAAACTCGGTAGCAAGCTTCCTCTTTGTATCAGCAATCAACCCATCAATACCTGTTACGAATAGATCATCTACATATAGTAGGAACATCAATGGGTTGCCATCTTCAACCTTGTAGTAAAGGTTAGAATCTGCTTTACTCGTAGTAAAGTCTAAACTGGATAGAAAGCTATCAATTCCGTCGTACCAAGTCTTGGGTGCATGTTTCAAACCATACAGGGATTTCTTCAATATGCATACATGAGACTCTCTGTCATGTGTCTCAAAACCGAGTGGTTGCTCCACATACATTTCCTCTTCTAATACACCATTCAAGAAAGCAGTCTTGACAGCCATTTGGTGTATCTTCCATTTCATCATTGCAGCCAGAGCAAGTACCAATCTGATGGAAGCATATTTGGCTACAGGTGTAAAGGTTTCTTCATAGTCTATTCCTTCTTTCTGGGAGAAACCATGAGCAACAAATCCTGCCCTATATTTCTCTATGCTACAATCTGCAACATGCTTGATCTTGTAGATCCATTTGGAAGTTACAACTGACTTCCCTTCTGGTCTTGGGACAACATCCCAAACATCATTCTTCATGATCGACTGATACTCTTCAATCATATCATCCTTCCATTCTTTATGTTCTGTCGCTTTTTCATAATTGGAAGGTTCTTTATCAATAAGGAAGTTATCCAAGGTGCGGAAAGATATGGGGCTCCAGAAGAGAATCACAGAGAAAGAAAGAGCATCAGATCTTGTTCTGGATGGCGCTTTAATTTTTACAAACCTCCTTCTTGTTCTCCAATTGCTACTGCATCATCGATGGTCTTTCCTTTTGGCCACATGATGACTTGACCATCTATGAATGTGTTGAGGCCTGAAAAATTGCAGGTAACAATAGTTAGGGATTCTCCCCAGTAAACGTTACCAACTAGCCCATTACTGTTTGGTATGGGGAATCCATCTGGTTTACGGTCCGACTAATGTAGGTCAAGTAACAAAAATAAAAGGTTTTACCGGTTACGGCTTGGTCCACCATGTATGTTTTAGTTTTTTATAATTTAAGTATGAGATGCAAGTGCCTATCTAAGAATGCAGATTGATAGAGAATACAAGGAGTGGTCACAATGTGATGCGCAGGTTCTTACCTCTTGTCTTAACTCTCTCGCATCTAAATCACATACAACAAGAAAAACTAAAACTAACTATCTAACCTATCCCTAGGGAGCAAGATTATTATTCATCAATGAGTAATGTGTTTTGCGCATGCATTAAGAAAAATCACAGATAGATGTTACTTATTTCAAAATACATAAACATTTATAGATATATGAACAACATTCATTACTCATAGTGGAGATTTTATAGAATAAACTAGAGAGCATTAATACAAGAACATAGGTTCACAGAGTTAGAACGATCTCACAGTTAATGGACACAAAGATGAAAATGAAATAGTTTACATTCAACACATCCATGGCACAACATTTGAAAAGTTCCACCAAGCTTTCTCCAACAGGAAACTTGTAATTCTTATTGCAAAAGGAAATAGTTCTTTTTACAACATGTTCTCACAAATCTCAATGCGAAAAAGTTCTCTTTCTATCTAACTCTCCTATACTTATACTATAATCAAAACTCTCGGGCTACCCCTCGATGACCTTTGGGCTCCCCAAACCATTTAATCTCACAAATTTTGTTCTTTTTTGAGTGCTTATGATTCGTACAAACGTTACATTTCAGATTTAATATTTAAAAGCACTTTTATGAAAAGGGACCATCTTGGTAACTAACAAACTTTCTGAAGCTTGGGCCTCTGCTTCTATTGATTATGCTCAGTAATCCGTTGGTCCCTTGCTAGATCATGTAGAGCTTAGACCTGAATTTCTTCTTCTTTTCTCTATTTTTGCTTCTTCGTTCCTTAACCACTTCTTTCCTTGCTGCCTCCCTTCTACTTTGTCTTTTAAACACATCTTACTCGCAGTAATCGTTCTATCATGAAAATAACATATTTTAGACCATTTATTGTTTAATAAAGTAATACGAACTGTATCAATACATGCATTCTTTAAAATAAACTCTAAGCAATGTTAATGCATGAAAAGAAAACATGATAATGCAAAGAAAATCCTGACAGCTGGGCCTGAAATTCGCTAAATCCACTATCCAAACTAAAATTATAAGCCCGATAAAACAAGCTCCCTATCTCAATCCAAGCCGCATCTAGACCCATTCGACATCCTCTGAAGAAAGCAGCAAAAATGACACAGTAGCTACCATGGAAAAATAAAGTGAAAGCACACGAGAAAGGTAGGAAAATACTAAGCATTGGGAGAAAACAAAAATTCTCCTCGGCAGGCAGAAAACTATAAGTCGGATGGTTACCTCACCAAGGAGATGCAACGACGGAAGACCCTCAAACTACGAATTCCAAGTTCAAATGAAAAACGTGGGTGGTCGAAGGTTCTCAGGACTAGCTAGTAAAGCGTCGGTAGATAAACGAACTATGCATCGGAAAGATAGTTTACTGGAAAGCTGCAATGACAGATGGCAATCAATCTACGGCTTTCGATCAAATTCATAAACCATCTGATAGCGAAGAAACAAAAATAATTAAAAGCAATAAACCACACATCGACGAAAGTAAGAGCTGTCCATCGAATGGTTCTCTATCTATCCTCTGAAACGACGGCTGCATAGATAACTAAAGTTCTGAATAAAAATTCAACTGACTTCCAATAGTGCTAAACCAAAACAATGCAAATAAAAAGTTGATCAATAAAACCAAGGAATCAGAAAATATAAGAGCTAACCATCGGAACATTAATCATTTAACTTCTGCAACGATGATTGCGTAGAGAACTACGACCCTAGTTCATTGTTCATAAAACTTCTGACAACGAAAAAGGAAATCATCCATAAGTCAAAAAACATCAAACTTCACAGTCAAAGCATTGTAGACAAAAATAATCACTCAATCTCCGAAAGTGGTAAACAATTGAACTCAATTCAAACTCAGGAAAATCCAAATTTGTAACAGAGGAAAGATAGAGTTCAGGAAACCAAAAACTCCCAGGCAAGATAAAATTTAAAACGAGGGTCCAAAATTTTAAAAATTTGGGAAAAAGTTGCAGCTGCAACAATTGGCGACTACCTAGTGAACCTAGATCTCTGGACAATTTCTTCCTTAAGTAATAGACTGTTTGACAATAAAACCAACATGTTGAATTCTTCTAGATGTTTGGATTTTCCAAATGGCAACTGTATGTACTTTTAACCATTGATCATAGTCCAATTTAGGAAAATGGAAACCAAGATTTCAAAGTCAAGATAACTCTTTTGAGGCCAGGAATATGAGTTTCATTTTTACCTCTGCCTTCAGGTAGCTTTCAGGTTGGACACCGCAAGATTGTAAGATATGGTAAATAGAAATATTCATTTGTTCCTCATTCCCATGCCATTTTTCACTTTTGTACTTTTTGACTTTTTGTCCTTTTTGAGTCCTCCTGCATGCCTTTCTTTCTAATTTTTTTTTCAGGCTCCTCTATCCATAGTGTCATTTTGTGTGAGAGATGTATTTAATTTTCAGCTCACAGACGGAGAAGATCTTTGGCAATTTTGTACTCATTTGGTTTAGTAATTTGTTTTGATACATATTGCTTTCTTAGGAGTTTTTGACTCTTATTTGCCTTTTGGCTTTCAATTCTTAGCATGGGATCATTTATATATAATATAATATTTACCTTGCTTCCTTTCCATGGGTCTTTTGCTATCACCCCCTAAGACATTTTTAAATGTGAGATGCATGGAGCCTTGAAATAGTATTCCAGACTTTTGATCCTGAGATATTTTACAAGAATTAAGTAGGACTTCAATGTGTTCATAGCCATTTAGGAGAACTGATAAACTAGAAGAAATTCTTTCAGATAAAATAATAGTAGACAATCTTACACTCAAGGACTTTAGTTAATCCAGAATTCTGATGCCCTCCCTGCAACCAAAAGTTTGCTTCTTTTATTGAAATCAATCAAAATCTAAACTAAAAACAAACAGAAATAAAGTAAATCAAAATAAACAACCAAATCAATTTATTTATGTACAAGATAATTCAAGAAATAAAAATCAAGAAAAATAAAATTTGAGAACTAAACCACTAACTGATCAGTCCTCTGCCCACCCCTATAAATATGACAACTTGTAAGTTAAGGGGCTAGGCTTGACTACAAAATGAAAAAGACCTAACCATTATCTAATCCTACTGTACTTGAATAAAAAACTACATCTACTATTTTACAATCAATTTCATCAGCCCATGAAAATCGAAGGAGATCGAGCTGGGTGTGTGATGTAATGATAGCTTCTTCTTCTTGGTAGTCTCCCGGTTTTAGTTCAATTAGATGATTTCCCAACACAAAATTCAATGGTTTATTTTTTTCTTCCAATTGAGTAACATTGTGTTTCATATATGGCTCTCTTAATATTTTTATCTGGTTTGGACTTCCCTTTTCAGGAAACCACAAATGTGACCAATATGAAGAAAAATACCCATTCAGTCTTGCTGACCAGTCTCGATTCAAAATAAGTCCATAGCCATCAGGTATGTCCGCTACTACAATATCAATGTACTGACATATATTTTCATTTGTAGATAAGCAAATCAAGACATCCTCCATTTCCCCAACTACTTTCACATTGGTCCTGTCTAACTGAGTAACCTCCCAAGTAGTAGGTTTAGGTTGTCCATTAATCTTTTTGTAGACTACAAGTGGCATAACATTGACTGACGATCCTGAGTCTACTAAACAATTGTGCACATTATGGTTTAAAATATCCAAACTCGGGAGGAATGGTGGGGTTTTAAACCTAGTCTTACCTCACACGTTTGCTTCAACAATCTCTTCTACAGGTTGGTTGTTGGTGGGAAGCTCCTCCTCTGGTACTTCAAGTTATTTTAACAATTTGTACCCCACCTCAGGTGCTTTGATATTTTTTCGACATTATCAGCTTTGTCTTCAATAGGCCTAACGGGAATGTTGACTTGTTTTGGACCTTGACTGCTAATAGTAAGTTCAGGTATTTTATCATCGGTGTTGTTCTTCTGTATTCTCTTCATCTTATCCTGAAATTTCTTAATCTTTGGAAGTATTGAATTGTCTCTACTTAACAAACCTTGAATTCTTGTTGTTTCATTTGTTTATGATATTTCTTCTTGTTTCAGTGAATTTTCGTCTTCTGTGTCAAAAAGTGAGACACAGTCCAATAAAACCGGAGCATCATCTTCTTGTTTTTCTATGGATTTATTTCCCTTTTCCTCCTCGTCATCAACTTCTGTTAATTTAGAGTCCAACAGCTGATTCATTACTAATGTCATTGAATTGATCCATTGAGGACAATTTTTCTCAGAATGAGGCTGCTGATGAAAGGTGCAAAAGTTATCCATACCCACCTCAGTTAAATTCATTGATGCAGGACTATGTGGAGGAGGTTTAGATTGATTGTTGTCCTCTCTCCTTTTATAGTAAGGTTTATAAGATTTCTGAGCTTCTTTTTCCTTTTCTAAATCCATTGTTTTGTTAGATAGTTTCTTCATCATTTTCAACATTCCTTCAAAGTCATGTCACTGCTCCTCCTTAGGCTTAGACAGTAATAAGGATTTCTTACCAAAAAAATTTTCTCCCGACTGCTCAGGATAATATTCTATGCTCTCTTTTTGAACTTCCACTCTCTCGACTTCTTCATAAGTTTCTGACAATGTAGGTTTGACTTGGATCTTGGAAAACATGACCAATTCAGGCCCTAAAGATGAAATATAGTATTCGATTAAAACTTTATTAGACGGTTTATCAGTTGAAGAAAATTATTAAGGTAAACAGCAAACCTTTGGGTGAAACTATGCACTTTCTCTTTTTTTTATTTCTTCAAAGCGCATAACCCTTTCATTAGAGCTGCATGAGTTTTCTGGGATGCATATTTACTTCTGAATATCCTTTCAAACATGTCCCAGTTTGGGATTGACTTTGCAGGCAGAGCAAAATACCATGAGGCTGCTGCCCCTTTCAAGGTATGTGGAAACAATCTACAAACTACATCTTCATATTCTCTAGCCTTTAGTTGTTCTATAGCCAAGTAAAAGCTTTTCAAATGATCATCTACTAAAATCTTTTCTCTTGGGTCAAACTTGGGCAGCATTTTCTCAAAAGCCTGAGGTAAGTCATGTAAAGGGGGTGCCAGGTTTAAAGGTGAGCTGGCCTTCCAAGCAGGTGGTGGATTTGGTGGGTTGGGTGGCTGATTTGTGTTTATGCCTGCCATGAGTCTGGGTGGAGAATGAGGTGGTGAATGAACAAGGGTTTGAACAGGTGAGCTGTAAGGTGTATCTGGGCCCAACTGATTCAGCGGTTGAACAACTTCCTATAAGGTTGTTTCTACCAATTCTTCAAAATCTCCAACCAAGACTACGTCTTCCAATATAGGACGACCTTTTTTCTTATATTCTCTTCTGGGCACGACGGGAATAAATGGTAATCTTCCAATCTTCTTCACATATGCCCTAGTATGTCTTCTCAAATCATTAACTACTTCGTTACTAACAGAATACAGATGCTCTTTACCCTTCTCTTCAGGAATTGGATTGGGAAACAAACTTCTTTCAGAACTGTCAATGGTGGAATAATCTTGAGAAAATAAGTTTCCTCGGCCAGCCATGCACTGGTAGCCCTCCTTCGAGCACCAAAAACTATTGAGGCCTGGAAAATCGGAGGTAACAATAGTTAGGGATTCTCCCAGTAAACGTTCCCAACTAGCCCGTTATTGTTTGGTATGGGGAATCCATCCAGTTTATGGTCCGGCTACTATAGGTCAAGTAACAAAAATAAAAGGTTTTAGCGGTTATGGCCCAGTCCACCGTGTATGTTTTATTTTATTATTATTTAAGTATGAGATGTAGGTGCCTATCTAAAAATGTAGATTGATAGAGAATACGAGGAGCATCCACAATGTGATGCGCAGGTTCTTACCTCTCGTCTTAACTCTCTCGCATCTAAATCACACACAGCAAGAAAAACTAAAAATAACTATCTAACCTATCCCTAGGGAGCAAGATTATTATTCATCAATGAGTAACGTGTTTTGTGCATGAATTAAGAAAAATCATAGATAGCAATTACTTATTTCAAAATACATGAACATTTATAGATATATGAACAACCAGATAGCTAATTGTTTATGAACAACATTCATTACTCATAGTGGAAATTTCATAGCATAAACTATAGAGCATTCATACAAGAACATAGGTTCAAAGAGTTAGAACGATCTCGCAATTAATGGACACAAAGATGAAAACGAAATAGTTCACATTCAACACATCCATGGCACAAAATTTGAAAAGTTCCACCAAGATTTCTCCAACATGAAACTTGTAATTCTTATTGCAAAAGGAAATAGTTCTTCTTACAACATGTTCTCACAAATCTCAATGGGAAAAATTCCTCTTTCTATCTAACTCTCCCATACTTATACTATAAGAAAAACTCTTGGGCTACCCCTCGGTGATGTTTGGGCTCCCCAAACCATTTAATCTCACAAATTTTGTCCTTTTGTGAGTGCTTATGATTCATACAAATGTTGCATTTCAGATTTAAGATTTAAAAGCACTTTTATGAAAAGGGACTAGCATGGTAGCTGACGAACTTTCCCAAGCCTGGGCCTCTGCTTCTATTGATTATGCTCAATAATCCATTGGTCCCTTTCTAGATCCTGTAGAGCTTAGACCTGACTTTCCTCTTCTTTTCTCTGTTTCTGCTTCTTTGTTCCTCAACCACTTCTTTCCTTGATGCCTCCCTTCTACTTTGTCTTTTAAACACATCTTACTCGCAGTAATCGTTCTGTCATGAAAATAACATATTTTAGACCATTTAGGGTTTAGCAAAGTAATACGAACTGTATCAATACATGCATTCTATAAAATGAACTCTAAAAAATGTTAATGCAAAGAAAATCCTGACAGCTGGGCCTGAAATCCGCTAAATCCACTGTCTAAACTAAAATCACAAGCCCGATAAAACAGGCTCCCTATCTCAATCCAGGCTGCATCTAGACCCATTCGACATCCTCTGAAGAAAGAACCAAAAAATGACACAGTAACTGCCATGGAAAAATAGAGTGAAAGCACACGAGAAAGGAGGGAAAATACTAAGCATTGGGCAAAAACAAAAACTCTCCTCGGGAGGCGAAAAACTATAATTCAGATGGTTACCTCACCAAGGAGCCGCAATGACGGAAGACCCTCAAACTACGACTTCCGAGCTCAAATGAAAAATGTCGATGGTCAGAGGTTCACAGGACTAGCTAGTAAAGCATTGGCAGATAAACCAACTACGCTTTAGAAAGATAGTTTACTGGAAAGCCGCAACGACGGATGGAAATCAATCTACGACTTTCGATCAAATTCATAAACCATCCGATAGCAAAGAAACAAAAATAATGAAAAGCAATAAACCACACATCAGTGAAAGTAAGAGTTGTCCATTGGACAGTTCTTTATCTGTCCTCCGAAATGCCAGCTGCATAGATAACTAAATTTTTGAATCAAAATTCAACTGACTTCCGATAGTGCTAAACCAAAACAATTCAAAGTAAAAAGTTGATCAATAAAACCAAGGAATCAAAAAATATAAGAGCTAACCATCAGAACATTCATCATTTATCTTCCGCAACGGCAGCCGCGTAGAGAACTACGGCCCCGATTCATTGTTCATAAAACTTCTGACAGCGAAAAAGGAAATCATCCATAAGTCAAAAAACTTCAAACTTCACAGTCAAAAGCATTGTAGTAAAAAATAATCACTCAACCTCCAAAAGTGGTAAACATTTTAACTCATTTCAAACTGAGTAAAATCCAAATTTGTAACAGAGGAAAGATAGAGTTCAGAAAACCAAAAACTCCCAAGCAAGATAAAATTTAAAAGGAGGGTCCAAAAATTTTAAAAATTTGGGAAAAAGTTGCAGCTGCAACAAAATGCAACCCTCATTCCTTTTGCATATAATGCAGATATGGAGAGAAGGTTCTTCTTGAGTCCTGGCATAGAAAATACTTTCTTCATTGTCATAGAATTTCCAGAGTCTATTTTATAGGAGGATTCCCCACTACCTTTTATTGGATACTGGTATTCATCTCCTAGCTTCACCTTGTGATGTGATTCATGTTCTGATAGTTTCACAAAGGATTTGTTGAATCTTGTCATATGTTTGGAAGCCCCACTGTCTATAATCCAATTAGTGCTTCCATGAGTAATGTTTCCCGTAAGAGCGGAAATCAAAACATATTCATCTTCACTTTCATATCTGGTTTTCTTCTTGGAAGGTTCATCATCCTCTGCAGCATGAGCATGATGTCTTCTCTTGCTTCCCTTCTTCTTATGAGAGTTAATCTTGTTTCTAGGTTAGTCTTTTGCAAAGTTTCCTCTTTCATTAGATGTATAACATCTGAATCTAGATAGGTCCTTTCTAATGTAATCTTTATGGTGAAAGTTCTTACCTTTGGAGTGATGAGAGTTTCTTCTGCCTTTCTTGGAGTGAACTGTGAGGGCTTGACCTTCAATTCCCATATTCTCTTCTTGAGCTACTATCCGATCTTGTTCTTGAGAACATTCTTCCCATATTCTGCTGAACTTGACTAAATTCTTTCTGGCACAGATTCCTTGGATGAATGAATCCCATGACCTAGGGAGGGCATTCAGTGTTGTCATTACAATTTCTGCATTCTCCACTTCTTCATCTACAACTTCTAGTTGTTCTTTGATCTGAGAGACCCTTGTGAAGTAAGACTGGGTTGTCTCAGCATTTTGGATCTTTACATTCTTCAACTGATTCCTTAGAGTCATTTTCTGATTGATGTTCTTCCCTTCAAACAATTTGGTTAGGGCATCAAACATAGCTTTAGGTGTCTTGAGAGAGGACACCTGTGGGATGAGGTGATCCTTGATAGAATCAGCAATGATTCTCTTTTCCATAACCAAATTCTTCTTATGTAAGGCCTTTGCCTCATCTCCCTCTGGATCTGGAACCTCCTCACTTATATAGGAGTCCAACTCATTTTCTTCCAGGACCAGGGAGATCCTATATTTCCAAGCTCGGAAGTTATCAGCTCCCTCAATATTTTCATCAAGCTTGGTATGATGACACATCTTAATAGAGAACCTCAAATGGAAATACAAAATATTTAGATCTTACTAAGTCAAGATGTCAGATCTGGGTTTGGAGCTGAAATCCTGCAGAGCTGGTTCAGGAGCAAATTAGGGTTTTGCTTTTCTGGATTTCTGTCCAACCAATTTCTTTGAATTTTATCCCTAACTTCAATTTTAGGGAGGAGATCAATCCAGGCCTGGGCTCACTGAAAAATTCTTCTTCTGTGAAAAACCCTAATTTCCAACAGTAGTGTCGGGTCCAAAACTGAAAACCCTCAGAATTGGATTTTGATTCGACGGAAAGATGCACGTTAGGGAGGAGAGTTATTCCAACCTTATTTTGCTAAAAATATATGGAGAGAGATCGACAAAGTAGGATGCCCTAGTTCCCACAGCTACACAGTGTCTTCTTCTCAGGTTATCTCTGATACCATGTTATATTTTTAACATTATGGTAGCATAACATTAGGATCTTTAATTGAGAGAACAACAAGCATAACAATCAAACACGAGACAATGAACACACTGTTTTTCCTCAGGGAAACCATAAACAGTGAAAACCCCGCAACTTCCTCAGAGATAGAATCAGCACCAAAGTACAACCCAAAAGAGTAAGTGATCTCCCGACAGCAGTAACCTTCTTTCTATATAGCCCTAGTGTCTTCTCCTTCCTCAACTATGCGCTACACTTGAGTGTGTGTGACTAGATGTGTCCTAAATAGAGAGTCCAGCTCTCTATTTATACTAATCCTGACATGACTAAAACCCTACTAGGGCCGACCTCTCTAGGAGAGTCTAATAACCCTAGTGCCTTAGAATTGCAGGGAATTTAACGCTTAGACAATAGGAGGATTACCCACAATGACTTGACATGACTTGTTTCCAATATAGATCCTCCCGATAGGAGCATTGGGGCATGACATGACACAAGTACATCCCGGAATAAACATCGGGTTACAATAGATAATAAATACAAGTGAATACATTATGAAGTTACAATTACATCAACACTAGTTATTACATAGTAAATACAAAAAAGCCATATCCCAATAGATAGTTAGAAAAAAAATTTAAAGTTGGAGAGTAAGAACAATGAAGTTGTAGTTAAAAAAAAATATATTTCTTGAGATGATCTCATAATATTAAGGTGATCAACCATCCCAATAATCATGAATTCCTATACTTGCAATTTTTATCATAAAATACCTACAGTTTTTCCCTAATCTCGGACTTGTTTCTATTTTCAAGGAATTGTTTATGAGCATGGATTGATGGCTGCACTTTTGGGAACTGGTGTGATTATTGATGTGAAGAAACTCAACAAGGATAACTTACAGGGATGTGATGAATGATCGGTAAGCATACAAACTGAAACTAACACATGTCTATGTCCATTTTCTATTAAGGTATTTCTTTTAGGGTTCAATTTTGAATGTTAATAAAAATTTGGGATTAGTTTTAACGTTAATTGTTTTATGTGTTTTGGGGTTCATTTATAGGCTGGAGTGAACTATTTGGGGATGCAACTCTCCCACACCAATGCATACATTTTTATGTTTCAAATGTGTATGTATGATAAGATTTGTGTATTAGTTGTAACTTGAACCCCCTTTTCCTTTTATGGGGTTTGTTAATAGGATTAAGTGAACCATTGGGGAAACTCTCCTACTAGAGTCTTGTCAAGTTAATAGGATACTTCTCCAAGGATTATCATTTTCTATCGATGCATGATTTTATGTGAAAGAGGAGTTTGGAAATCCACCTCTTTAGAAGTCAGTATTGTTGACTTTACATGTATGGGTGTGTAGATTTCAAGAAATTGGTGTGTAACTCCCATATTTGATTTGCTTTGGCACTCTCATAGTTGGTCATCACCAAGGCTTACTTTTTTAGATCCTACTTTTTTGTTCTCTCCTCAAATTTAATAAATCATCATATGTTATATCATCTCCCAAAAATACTTATTTTGTATGTAATATCAATTCATTCTCTTATCGTTATGTATTTTCTTGGAGGATAATCAATCTAACGTTCTCCTAAATTTCCTAGGACTTGAGAAAACCCATGCATATTGCATACATTGCTTTTATAAAATTCTTTCAATTACGGTGTATGTTTTATCTCTAGATGATTAATATTACTATACATTATTTTAAACTAAATTAGTGAACACTTTCATTTTACATGGATACTGCTACTTTTTTTTATTGATCTGTCTATTCTATTTAAGTGGTTGTGGTTGTGAAGATGATTGGAGGTGTGATTTAGAGCTATATGCTTTCGGTATATTGGTTGACTCTTTGATGTATTCTTTTTAATAAAATTTGAATTTATAGTCATTTTAAAGACATATGGGATAATATATATACTATAATTTTACTAAAAAACTTGTCCAAAAATATTATAAGAAACAGAGCTTCCTACATACTATAACAAATAGAGCTTCCCATCAATATTGTAATAAATGCCTTAAATTTTCAGTAAAAGTTGCATGAGAAGCACAACAATATAAATTTGTACAAGAGCTTTCCAATATTATTATAACAAATACAATCGCTAAACAACTATATGAGAACTACCCAACAACATTTTAAGAAATTTCAGTAAGAATTGTAGTAAATTTTCCCAACAATATTATAACAAACATAACAAAAAGAAAAATAACTTGGACATACAAAAGGAGGATTTTCAAAAATTTATTAGAGGAAGAAGTCCCTCTCTGGGCCTCACGAACAACCAATCAGGATTTTATGAGTTACGATTGCTCATAATTTGCATTTAGCCATTTGTGTTTTCTTTTGTTCAACGTTTGGTACTTAAACATGGTCTATGGTTTTATCTTCTTCTACTTAACAAATTGCAATCCATGTTGTGGCTTCCATATCAAAAGCAATAATTGGGATCTCTATTCCCATCACGTCAAGCCCAAATATACATATTTGTGAAGCTCTGTGAAAGGGTTAAAAAGAAACCAACACCAACTCTGAGACAAAAATTAATTAAGGTGAATGTAAGTTGATTCAATAAGTAAACATTTGACCTTACATAATTTCTCGTTTAACTTGTTGGAAATAGGGGATTGTGACTATAAAGACTTATGAAGTCATGAGAGGTAAAAAAAACAACCTCCAGAATTGGGGAGGTTCATGGGACTCTGACTACAAAGGAATTGGCTATATAAATTAATGAGAAGGGCAAAAAAATCCAACCCCAAATCTTCTACTTATTTTAATTAAAATGAATGTATGCTTTTTAAAATTTTTAATTGTGGTAATTATTACAAAACTTCAATCATTGATATTAGGTGTTAGTTTGATTTTAAATGTATTTTGTTTCATTATAAAAAAGATATTATCTATTATAAGAAGTATTTTATTATATTCAATGGGATTGGCTGCTGAAATATAGATCTATTTTAACAATTACAAGCCAAATGCAAATATAAAACAACAGTTTCTTTTATTGTAAAGATTGTTGCATCATATTTTCCTTAAGAGATATTAACTCAAGGTATGCATCCTTTGATATAGCCTTCTATTTAATTTATTTCCATTGGATACTGTTGAGTTTTTTACATTTGTTCTTGTTATAACAAGCAATTATAGAGAAAAACTTCTATTCTTGTGAATTGATGTTTAATTTTTACCATGTTTATTCTTGACATCAATTTTTCTCCAATAACTAATTTTATTAAATAAAAATCCATGGTATGGAACTTTTGACAAGTTCAAAGTGGATACGTGAACATAGGGAATGTCACAATGCATATTACAAGGAGATACAACTAATAATTCTAAGTAAGAACTTTTATGTCAGTAGTTAAATTTTAATTTCAAGCCATAAAAATTGTTGAGTCTTATGAAATACCTACATCGAGCATATAGCTAAGGGTTAGTAAATTCCGTTTCAATCCTAATTGTTGCATTTAAAAAAATAGTTCAAGGATTTTATAACAAAAACCTTCCTCACCACGTCCTACAATCATTGCAATCCAAGTGCCACATTTTTCTCATTCATTTTTTGAAACACTTTGGAAGCATCTTCCATTTTTTCACAATTGGAATATAGAGTAATAAGGGCATTTTTCATAGAGATAGTAGACCAGAAAATTGAATGTTGCATACTATATGTATCCATTTATTTGGTGGGATCCAGTGTTAGGTTAGCACATGCTTGTAAAACACCTGAACAAATAAACTGATTTGAGTTTTTCTTTATGCTTTGCAATTGACAAAATAGGTCAATCACCTCCTTTTCATAGCAATTTTGAGCATATCTTGAAATCATTGAAGTCTTTGATACCATGTCTAAGCTTATCCAATATAGAAAACACTCAATAGCTCTTGTCTGTGTGCTTACATTTTACATTAAGGTAACCAAAGAAATCCCTAAGGAGACATCAATTTCACATTTATATTTGATCATTTATACATGAAGTTTCTTACTGACCTTGATATAAACCAAATTGGTACATAATCTAATGACAATACAGAAAATGAATAGCTTCAAGGTCATCCTTGGTCCCACCCTTTACATTTCTTAGAATACTTTGACAACCTCATTAGTCATTCCACTCTATACATAACTTTGTTCTTTATATTCCACGACACCGCATCCTAGATAGAAATTCTGTCAAATATAGTATACATATGATAACATGAAGACATTATATTTGAAAGATACATATTATATATTTTGATAGAATATTGTTTGAATAGCTAGATAAATCCATCCCATTGAACTTAGATATCCTTAACATTACCTCTTTGATCAGTGGTAGATTGGGAAGTGTGGAGGCTTGAATTGTTGAAACCGATTTGTTTATATTAATGCTATTGGCCATATGAGTCCAGTAAAATAGGTTTTGAGGATCCCATTGTGCATGACATTCAAATGTCCCCAATTCTTGGATGTGTGATGTTGAAATGTGTTGATCAAACCATTAGGCTAATAGCCAACCTTATCAATAACACCATTTTTTTGTCTTATCAAAAGTAAATTACCAAAGTTTCCGTCAATGTCAAACTTAATGTCTATATATAATTTTTCCACAAAATATTTTTATATTTTCTATTCATTTATAAAAATTAAAATGCATTTCTCAGGTGTCTCAGTACCACTATTTAGTGTTAGTATTTAACAAATAAGTATTCTCATAGATCATCAATATTTATTCCCTCTACAAGTTTGATGCATGAACTTAAAGAAAGCTATATGTAGCTATCTATGAGTAAAGGGTTTTTCATCCTTCAAACCACTACATGTCAAGTAATTTTTTTCTTCGATAGGATGTACACTGACCATCCACATACCCATGTAGTTTTAATGTGCCATGTTCTTTTTTAATGTACAATGTATATGTGGTGGATTTTAAGATTTTCAAATTTGATCAAGGGACCTTCCGTGAAATCCAATAACCAACTATGATTAGTATATATACATGAACTCTTTGAATATAAATATATCATATTTCTCACTCTCTATGTGTTTCACTATCTTTGAATGCAACATATATTTAGAGCGAATGAAGGTACAGTTATGGGTACTACTGGACTATCACAATGTTTGTTAGCAATGTTGGTTTCATTCTTGCTCTTACAAGGAGCAAAGGCGGCTGACTCCCTTCGTGATTATATATATGATTTGTCTAAATTTTTTTTTTTCTTTGAAGACGAGAGATGTGGAAAACTGCCTACAAATCAACATATGAACCAGAGAAAAGACTCAGCTTTAGCAGATGGCTGAGCTGCAAATGTAAGGTTGCCTTGTTTGCATTTATTATTGCCCACATTCTAATTTGCAGACTACCATAGATTAGTAGAAATTCATGGATATATATTTTCTTCTTTAATTTTAACTTATTTTTCATTTCAAATCTCTCCCACCTAACCTAGTGGTATGTTGGTTTGACAATTCAAACATTCACAGTAAAGAATTGTTTGAATTTATATTTTCCAAATTGACATTTTGAACCACACTCAACTTCATCATCAAGAATGTTTTATTCATTCGCGAGGATGAGCCCAAGATTGAAAAGCTAAGGCACTAAAGTGAAAGCAACTTGATTGTGAAGTATAAAAATATGTATGCTAGATGCAGGTGGACTCGGTAAGAGGTTACTATGATGAAGGACACAATGTGAAATTCAGTTTCCCTATGGATTTTACAACCACAATGTTAGCATGGAGCGTCATAGGATTTGGAAGGTTCATGGGAGATGAGTTGAAAAATGCTAAGATCTCAATTAGTTGGGCCACATATTATTTCCTCAAAGAAACAACTTATAATCATACTTTATACATGTAGGTTTTTCATCTTTACCATATCTGCACAACAATGTTTATGGAAATTTGGTGTATGTTGGTCTATTTTGTTTTGTTTTGAATTGCTTTATTACTCTAATAAAGACTTTTTAATCTTCTTGGAAGTTGGATCTAGTGTAAAATTTCTAAAGTCTCTGGTTTTTGTTAATGATATTATATATCATAGTTCAAAGAACCTATTGCATATCAAAATTGTTGGGAAAGACCAGATGACATTGACATGCCCAAAACAATTTACAAGATTATGAAAGAGAATCCTGGTACAAAAATTGTTATTGAAACTGCTGCAGCATTGGTTGTTGCATCCTTTGTGTTTAGAACATCAAACGTCCAATATTCCGAGTGGATTCGCAAAACTGCAGGGTAAGAGGATGTTTATTGTTTAAACCTATGTGTATTTATTTTTCAATGTTTAGGGCATTTACTTATTGTTTTATAGTTTTATGCTTATCTAGTTTTTTCTACCCCTTTTAGTAACTTTCCTTCTAATAATATGTGCAACAGTTGTTTGAGTTTGCATACAAATATAGGGAGATACTTAGAACAAAACTTAATGTATATAATTACCTTGGCTAAGAAAACAATTACTCCTTCCTGCTTATTGTCCCACCCAAATTCGCTTATTGTCCCGCCAAAATTCGAAGTTGGATTTTTTATCCCAAAAAGCCATGCTATTTTTTAGAATTTAGTTAATAAATGTTATGCTCTTTGTTGCTTTGTGCGACCATGTGACACCCCATATAAACTCATCATGTAAACCCAAAGATATATATGTTAGCTATTTTCACAAGGAGAACAATAGAGGAAATATTGGTCTTGTATTTCAGCTTATAATAACTCATTTTGGAAACAGGGAGGTACATATGTTATTGTGATATATATGTTTGTGTAATAGCTCATTGCTTAAAAAAAAACTCTAAAAAATACAAATATTATTCTCGTATAAGAAGTTGCAGGGTGCTAGCTCAAAGGTAGAGCATTTGCATTATATAATGTAGAAGCTCAAAGGTAGAGCATCTGCATTATATAATGCAGAAGATTGGTGGTTCGATTCCACTCTACCCTATCATAAATAGTTGCATTCTATCACTATTACATGAAGGGTAAATATCATAAAATTTTACCATAGCTTGCAAGATCTTCTCTAGATCTAACCATATGTTGTTTTTTGAATTTAATATAAGGATTTAATTTTGAGTATTTTTCTTTTCCTACCATTTTGTTTTATCTCCTTCTTTGCTTCTATATGACACATGTCACCCATGAGGTCAACAATATTCATGTTGCTTCTTGCACAAGCACTTTCTATATGATAAGGATGAGGAATGACAACCTTAGTGATTCCTACATGCATCATTCCTTCTCGTAAGCATTTAAAGAGTGTTTCATAACCTCTCCTACTAATCTCAGTATCATCACAAACACTTTGGACTTTCTCTACATTCATGGAATCTGCTATTTGATTTATGACTTGATCAACAACAGTTTTTTTAAGGGAACTAAAACGAGATTGTCCAATCATAGACATTATCTCATCTTTCTTGAACATGGACTTTAATATATAAGAAAAGTTTCCCCCCTCTTCAATTTCCTTTGTCTTGTTTGTCCTCATGAGCGACTTTATAGCATATACTCTCCTTTTCATTGCACCCCCCGTGGACATGAAATAAGAAATGATAGTAATTTTCTTAATTCTATTTCTTCCTCCAAATGGTGTTTTCTTGATTGCTTTCAATCTCTTTGTTAAAGAAACAACCTCAAGTTTTAAACTGTTAACATTTTTGTCCAGTGTGTTATTTTCTTCAAGGATGCTCATAATATTTTGATTTTGCAACAAGATGGTTTGTTGTAAATTTGTAATCTCATCATTTGCAACCAAATTCATGTTTTGAATTTGATTAATGCTTTCAACCAACGTGTAGTTTCTGTACTCCAAATCATAGATTGTTTTGATTATATTCTCCACTATTTCCTTAAGATATTTATAAGTCCCCCTTAAATTTTCACAATATCCTAGCAATCCATTCTTTTCATTGCACAAGAACTTCACTAGCCTTGTTACACTTTTAAAGTCTGGGCAAGAATTTGTGGTAGGGTCTACTAGGAATAAATCTCCCTTTTCCCATAGGTCGACATTTTTTGCTCCCTCTATTATTTTTTGTTTCTCATCCACACCCCTTATTTTATGGCTATTGCTCTTGTGTAATGGTGCCATATTTTGATCCACTTCAATGTAAATAGTGTATTTCTCTGTTTTATCTAAAGTCACTTCTAAATTGTCCATTTTCCCCAAAACTGGATCTGCAATTACAAATAGTAAAAAATTAAAATTATCATAGGATAAATATAGGAAAAGCTATAATATACAAAAGCTAAGCCAAATCATCTTCATCTTCAACTTCAATGAGGGTCTGGCATTGCTCTTATTTCCCAGCAAAGGCACGATCTATTGCAATATAGTCTGTTGAATCTTAAATGAGCTATGGCTACCGAAAAGAAAGAGTTTATGACTAATATGATGGTGTTTTCTTTGTATCTAGAAATGGGAGGGATTACACTGGGAAAGGTGATTTTTAGACTCGGTGGTTTGGCGCGGTATTTTTATATGGTCCTGGAACAGGAGGTTCTTAGATGGATTATTCCACCGGTTAAACAACTCGATATAGTTCTGGTTAAATGGATTAAATTGTAGGTGATACTTGTATTGATTGCTCTTATTGAGTGACAGTATAGTGGATGATAGCTGAATGAAAAGAAAATGAATGTCAGACAGCAGCTGAAGAGGTTATCTACATGCTAATTTTTCATATGTTTGTGGATATAAATGTACCAATGGTGCCCATACTTGTGTCATGTATGCAAAATGGAAAGGTAGATACTTGGCTGTCAAAAGATGAGGAATTAGAATCCATATATTACCAGAAATGCTTTATATGA
Organism: Pseudotsuga menziesii; assembly: GCA_001517045.1. Taxonomy (NCBI): domain Eukaryota; kingdom Viridiplantae; phylum Streptophyta; class Pinopsida; order Pinales; family Pinaceae; genus Pseudotsuga; species Pseudotsuga menziesii. Next base: position 367,553 of record LPNX010479378.1, read on the forward strand.
TCAGAGAACATATATCCAGGATTCTAGGCCAAAGAGGAAACATGAATATGGGTGACAGTCGCATGATAACTAAGATTCATAGACTAACCCTTAAACAATTTTATGCTGCTACCATAATCAAATTGACAAAGATGTGAAATGATGAGAACAAAAGAAAGTGTGAACATGGTCGATCAACATGCTGAAACACTCTTTGGAAGGCTAGTTATAGATATTGCACCAGATGGAACAACCACTTTGGCAAATGATGATGCACTCTAACATATCCCAGCTTGAGGAGACTACTCGCTATTTTAGGATATTGGCTTTTATACTCCTTGGAAGACCCATAAGTGCTACATGGAGGTTGCTTGTGGCATCATTAACTTAACCTACTTCCTATTTTGGCATATGATTGAATTAGCTAGCATCTATTATTGGAGTGCCACAAGGTAAGTTTTGATTTGGCATGTGTGATTAGTTAGAAGGGGATCTATATATATGTACTACATTGAGGAGGAGGGTGCAATCATATCAACAATACAATGTTCCTGTGAGTAGTTGTTTTGGCATATCTAAAAGGTAAAGGAATTGAAGAAGAAGAGTGCCCAGCTTGTCTAAGGGTCATATCATGGTGCATTTGCATAAGAGTGACATGGAAGGAGTGTTCAACACCTTGCTTCAGTTATTTTTTTGAATGCTACCAATGACACTACTAGCTTTCCCTACTCTTACCCGTAGCAGTTTTAAGCCTATTGAAAAATCAGTCATTAAGTTTTGTTTTGTATTGCTGATCTGATCTCATGTCTGTTAAGCCCGCTGAAACACAAAATTGAGATCTGATCTATGGGCTCTTTTACATCAATATGAAAAGTGCATTATGGTTGAGAGATTCTTTTGATCATTAGAGACAAAGAGAAGTGGAGGGATTGTTGTAGTGTAAAGAGGTTAATCGTTGTATCTCTATGCAAATTGAAGAATAAGTATACATCATGTTTGTAGTCAATCTATTTTTATAGCTTTATATGAAAGCATTATCATGACCGGATTTTGGTCTTTCAGAGTAATAGGAGTTATAGTAGGCGCAGAATACGATGGAATCCTTGGGTATTTTTATCTCCAAGGATGGCGTACACACCTGAAGAAACAATTTTGGAAGATGTAAGTGATGATGCAAGGATGTATGAATGTGCCTACCAATAATAGCTAGAATCAAGTACCTTATACTTCAGCTACCAAAGTGACATCTACAACGTTGTTGGGGTATCTCTTGGAAGCTTCTATTCTATCAATAATGGGCGGTTGGGGTATCAAGTACCTCATTCTGTTGGTTTTGAGATCTTTCTTTTGTCTTTATTACAACTCTCCCATGCCCACTCTTTGACCCACAATTTGGCCTCATTCTATACTAGTTTCGACTGAAGGTATCTCACTTTCCTTGTTCATCATCCTCAGATATTTTAATGTTCAAGAGTGACGCATTGTTGGTACCATTAACCAATCCACCCTCTCAACTATTGTGGCTCTTTTATGCAACCATTGATTCAAGGTTTTCAATTATTAATTGAAAAACTCAAGTGTGAATGGTGATAGATGAATCCATTCCTTTTGTTTCAAATCACAGTAGACATCACTCTTACAATATTGAGGGGTAGATTATGACAGGGTTTTGCAGATAGATTGGTCGTCGAATTATTTGGCCCAAACCTATGGTTGATGTTGTCACTGTATATGTTTTCTGTGATGTATGTTTCTATTAATCAGTAGGAATTCAATGTGTGAAGAGTAGTTGTAGCTCATATCTTTATTACCTTAAACCAATCTGTTAATATTATTCCGAAACTTATTTAGCTAAAATTGAAAGAAAAGTACCTCAGCCACAGATAACAAAGACTTTTACACTTTCTCGAGCCCCTGCTTGAAAATTCTCTTCCCCCTTCTATGTCACTCATACAACATGCTCTCTCTATGCATTTTTTTGAGAGTTTTAGACTTCGTACTAATTGTATTGAAATTAAGAACATCCTACCGCCCATTTTTTACAACAAACCCATTTGGATTTTTCTGGATTTCCCTTCCTACCAGTCGCTTTCTAAAAAAGAGCAAACTGTCACCTCGATCTAGTTAGCTTCATAAGATAAGATATTCCCAAAAAAAGGACAGAGAAGGTGGGCTAGTTTCTTATTCTAACATTTATTCCGAATTCACCAGCCCCAGAAACTTCTCTGGAAAATATACAACTGGTAACTGACTGAATGAGGGGAATATCATACATTCACGCCTAAGAAACTTTTGATCTGGCAAAGATAGTTACTGTTATTTGACGGAATGCACCCAGAAACTCAATAAATGATAAAAAAAATATTTAATAGATGAAAAATGTATGCCGATTTTCCTAGGAATCTTTGATCTGGCAAAGCTGGCAAATATATTTACTGTTATATGTCGGGACATGTGCCCAGGAACTCAATAAATCACTGACAAATATTTCCCCTAGCTAAAGGCTATCCAGCGATTCCACATTAACTCCCGTCTTAGTTATTCCCAGAAAAAGGACAGAGAAGGTGGGCTAGTTTCTTTTTCCAGCATTTATTCATAATTCACCAGCTCATAGTTTGTACCTAGCTGCTTAGATGCTGATAGTTGATGCACAGAGCGATTGGTGTCCATGTAAACTTACCAATGCATGCATTAAAGAATGAATGTATTAATTAACTAAACGATACAACATGCGAATGGTAAAAGCCCCATCAATGATTCACATAAGAAAAATAAAATGTATAAAAACACAAAAAAAAATATTGACATACATACAATATTAAATACAAATATTATAAGATAATTGTAATAGAATTGGTAGGAACAAAGATCAAATTTGATTGGTCTTGATTTTAATTGGAAGGCATTTAGTTTTAGAGTCAAATTAACAAAACTTTTTTTTTTAAATGCAAAAAAAGAATTATTTTTTTAATTTTTTATAATTTTTAACAATTAAGCAATCTTTAATATTTACATAAAAAAATGATATTTTTTCAATAAAACTTATTTTGAACATATTAATTTGTCATATGTGTATCTGTGGAAATTGAACCCAGGTGTTAGAACAATTACACTCACAAAAATTGCCAATTACACATGCAAATTACACACAAAGGAGATTGAATATGGAGCAGAATAGTAATCTGTATTGAATAAGTGTACAATAGCCAACCCTGTAAAGTCATAGGCTGCCATAATAAATAATTACATGAGATATTCGAATGCATTGGGATGCCATTCGAATTGGTCAAAGCAGGCTTACTAAATCTAAGCAAATCCCTTATAGGTGCATAAAGCAACTTCCAAATCTGTCTAGGAGCTCATGAATTGGCAAAATCAATTAGGAAAACTAATAGGTGATGGAAGGAAAACTCATACATGATTTTATTAGGAGAAAAGAGTGGAGGATGATGAGGACAAAAAACAAGTTAACTTCACCTAGTCAAACATTCCCAATTGCCTTAAAACTCAGCAAAAGCAGTCAATAAAGCAGAAAAAGTAGACATGCGCTAGGAAGGCTAGGAATAAAGTAGAATTGATTCCAATTGGTTTCCCAAGCGCTCCATGGCTTATTTTTAGCAAGTTTAACCACTTTGGACATGTGGAAGACAACTTGCATAAGGTGGAATATGGAAAGTAGGCAAATAAGACAAAAATGGATTAATTAATGTCTAAGGTAGCTAAATATGGGTTGATTATTCTAACACCCCCCCTTAAGCCTGACTTATGAGTAAAATATCAGAAAATTATAGGGCCTAGCAACAAGTCTTAGTCACCCTTTACATACTGCGTGTCCATTTAACCAAGGAAAGAGGCAAAAACAAAGTGGGAAAAATCCTCCCTTAAACATGGACAATATAACAAAATTTGAAAATCTTGTCATCAATCATGCTTCACAACATGATCAGCAATCCCTAGTAGTGATTTGATATTGCTGAATGTCTTCTCACAAAAAAATTTGGGGAATATATCTGCTACTTGTTCTAAAGATGAACAGAAGAGTAGGTGAATGGTGCCATCATGCACAAGCTGTCTGATGTAGTGCATATGGATCTGAATTTGTTTGGTTCTCTGTCTCTAAACGGGATCATTGCAGATTCGAATGGTACTCTAATTATCACAATAGATAGTAGTTGAGTATTCTAATTTGAAGCCACACTCACCAAGTAACCCCTGCAACCATAAACATTGAGTTGCTACATTTACAACTACTATGTACTCTGCTTATGTAGATGAGAGTGCAATGGCACTCTGTTTCTTGCTTGACCAGATAATTGGTCCTTCAATAAGCATGAACACATATCCTGATGTTGACTTTCGATCTGTGTTGTCACCTGCCCAATCACTGTCAGTAAACTCAATCAAATCAAGATTAGATTTAGCTTTGTAGAAGATCCCATGAGTCCTTGTTCCCTGAACAAAGTTAAGGATCCTTTTGGCTGCTCTCCAATGGATCTCATGAGGCTGATCCATGTATCTTGAAGCCACACTTAATGCATAATAAATATCAGTTCAGTATGTGTAAGGTACAGAAAACACCCAATCAGTTGCCTATACAGTGTATTATTTACCATAGGTGAAGAATCTGCTTCTTTAAGCTTAACTCCTGAAAGGAAGGGAGTCTTGCTTGGATTGCAATATTTCATGTTGAACTTGTTCAGCAAATCCAAATAATACTTGGACTAATGTACTTTTATTCCATGTTTGGTTTGAGCAATATCGAGACCCAAGAATTGGCTCAATAACCCCAAATCAGTCATAGAAAATGCATGGTTCATTGCATCCTTCAAGGAGGCAATTTCATCCTTTGAGCTTCCTGTAATGAGAAGGTCATCTACATACAAGACAATAATCATAAAAGAACCATGAATCAGCTTCAAATAAACATGAGGATCTGACTTGCATCGAACAAAATTCAATGATAGCAGAAAGCCATCAATCTTGGCATACCAAGCCCTGGGGGCTTGCTTAAGCCCATACAATGATTTATTTGGCCTGCACACAAGAGATGGATTAGTGGAAAATCCTTGAGGATGCTGCATGTAAATATATTCAGTGAGATCTCCATTCAGGAAATCACACTTCACATCCATGTGATGTACCTCCCATTGCTTTGAAGCTGCAATGGCTAACGCTAGCCTGATGGAGTCCATCTTTGCCACTGGTGCAAAGGTCTCATTGTAGTCTATGCCATGTACCTATGAGTAGCCCTTGGCTACCAATATTTCCTTATATTTCAAAGGTGAACCATCAGCAGCAAACTTGGTTTTGTAAACCCACTTACATTGAACTAGCTTCCTCCCTGGGGGAAGATCAACCAACTCCCAAGTGTTGTTCTTCTGGAGTGAGCTGAACTCTTCTTTCATGGCTATTTGCCATATTGGATTATGTGTTGCATATTCATATGTCTGTGTGTTTGATTCAACCATTAGATAGAATTTCTCTACAAACAAAGGGTCTTCCATACACAGAGCACTCTCAAACTGAGATCTAGTCCTCCTAGGATCACTAGGATTTCCAGCTTGTTCTCCAGCTACATGAATGGTATTTGCTACCCATTTTTATCTTGTAGGAATGTTATGATCTACAATTAAATCATCATTATCAGAAATATCAGAATCAGAAAAATCAACTATCTCTTCACTTACATTCAATGGTTTTGGTGGTGAAGAGGATTCTCCAACTTCCACTGCTGCTAAAGGCTCTTCTTGGAACTGAACACTCCTTTCAATGAAGGATTTGTTTGTGCTCAAATTTATCAGCTTGTACCCTTTAGAATATTCAGATTACCCAAAAAATAGACACTCTTGGCTTTGGGGCTGCAAAGCCTTCCTCTTTTCTGTTGGAATTCTAGCCCAAGCCCTTGAGCCAAAAATCCTGAAATGGGTCAAATATGGCTTGTTCCCACTCCATGCTTCTAAAGGAGTCATACCATCAAGATGTGTATGAGGCACCCTATTCTAGATATATGCTGCATAGTTTATAGCTTCGGCCCAAAACTTTGGTGGAAAAATCTTAGACTCCATCATGCAGGTTTCCATCTCTTTCAGTGATTTGTTCTTCCTCTCAACAACACCATTTTGTTGTGGTGTGTAAGGGATAGAATGCTGCATATGAATATTTCCATCTTCACAATATTGAATGAACTCATACTTGACATACTGACCACCATTGTCAAATCTGAGGACCTTTAGTTTTCTCCCAAACTGGTTTTCAACCAAAGCCTTAAAGACTTTGAAGAGGCCAAAAACTTCAGACTTGTGTTTCAAGAAGTAAACCTAGCAGTACCTGGAAAAGTCATCTATGAATGTCAATGCATACTTGGCCTGACTCATTGAAAGATGAGGAAATGGGCCAGCAACATCACTGTGGATCAACACAAGAGGTGCAGAGATTCTCTCATGACTAGCTTTCTCAAATTTATGCTCTGGGTGTTTTCCTAAGATGAAACCTTGATAGACTCCTTTGGAAAACTTAATCTTTGGTAACCCCATGACCATTTATTTTTCACTAAGATCAGAAAGATAATTATAGTTAAGATGGCCAAATATTTCATGCCAAAGCTTGCTTTCCTCATTAGCATGAATTAGAAGAGAAGAGGGGTTTGAGTAGGGTCGGAAGTGTGAGAACATGTATACCTTCGAAGTGTGATTTGCAATTCCTTTTGCAATGACTTTACCACTTGAGATCTCTGTGATCTCAAATTCATCAGGGGAGAATATGACCTTCTTTGGAGACCCTGTGTGGGTCATCTGATACACTAATAAGAGGTTAGAGGAAAGACCTGGAACATACAATACATTGCTAAACTTACCATGGTCAAGATCAATCCTCCCTTTCCAAAACTTTCAGTGAGAGAGTCATCTCCCAGTACTATTGGTGGACCTTTCGACATGTCAAGTGAGGTGAATGCCTCCTTAGTCGAAACCATATGTCTTGAAGATCCAAAATCAATGATGAAACTAGGTGAGCTTGATGTGCCAGCAACCAATGCATGAACTCTCTCTCTGTCTTCTGAATTTCATCCTCCTTCCCTCTTCTTTGAGCTATCAGGAAGGGAGATGCCATTCTTCTCTAGGAGTTGGGTCAGCATGTCAATTTGCTTCTTCATGCAGGATATTTCAGGATGATTTCCCTTACTGCAGTATGCACACCTGCTCATTTCTCCTTTGTTCTTCTTCTTCTGGGGGTTCTTCTTGGAACCTTGGGGCTCCTCTAGAGACTTGTTCTTGTCTCTTTTTTGCTCAGGTGGCTTCTTAGATTTCTTCTTTCCTTTTGAATCCACCCTCGAATCTCCAGCAATCAGAGCTTGGTCTTTGGAAGGTTTGATGGTGCCCATCATCACCAATTTATCTTGTTCCTGTGTGAGAGATTCCATGAAATCTGTAAGGCTATGCATTTTCGAGGCTTTAGCTGTCAACTTGGTGGCATGAAAGGTTGAAAAAAAAACTGAATAGTTAGGGCCAAGATTCGAGAGTATGTCCAAAACTAGTTTCTCCTCCTCCTTTTTGATTCCACACTGTTTTAGCTGCAAAACAAGGGCTTTGAACTTGGAAAAGTAGAGTTGCAGGGATTCGAAGCCATTGGGACTCAAGGAGATCAATTAATTTTCAATTTGATGTCTCCTCATCTCATCTGTCTTACCAAAAAGCTCAAAAATATTCTCCCATACTTCATTTGGTGATGTTAATCCATCAAGATGGAAAAGGAGGTCTCTGGATATGCTCAGACACAGGAGACCATAGGCCTCATCCCTCCTGTTGTGCCATTTAATTTTCTCTGCATTTGCAGTGGGATATAATTCTATTTACATAGTCACTATGTAGAGTCCTTTCGCTCTCAATAGTATGTCCATCTCTGATTTCCATTCAAAGAATTTAAATGGAGTTAAGATGATCTTCTGAGATTGATCCATAGCTCAGAAATTGTCCCTTTAGTCAGCAGAATGCTCCCAGTCAATGATGTCGAAACTGCAATAACAAATTGGAAGGAGATAAATCAATCTACAAAAGATTTTATACCATGTGGAAATTGAACCCAGGTGTTAGAACAATTACACTCACAAAAATTGCCAATTACACATGCAAATTACACACAAAGGAGACTGAATATGGAGCATAACACTAATCTGTATTGAATAAGTGTACAATAGCCAACCCTGTGAAGTCATAGGCTACCACAATAAATAATTACATGAGATATTTGAATGCATTGGGATGCCATTCGAATTGGTCAAAAGCAGGCTTACTAAATCTAAGCAAATCCCCCATAGGTGCATAAAGCAGCTTCCAAATCTGTCTAGGAGCTCACGAATTGGAAAAATCAATTAGGAAAGCTAATAGGTGATGGAAGGAAAAATCATACATGCTTTTATTAGGAGAAAAGAGTCGAGGATGATGAGGAAAAAAAACAAGTTAACTTCACCTAGTCAAACTTTCCCAATTGCCTTAAAACTTAGCAAAAGAAGGCACTAAAGTAGAAAAATCAGACATGCACTAGGAAGGCTAGGAATAAATTAGAATTGATTCCAAGTGGTTTCCCAAGCGCTCCATGACTCAGTTTTAGCAAGTTTGACCACTTTGGACATGTGGAAGACAACTTGCATAAGGTGGAATATGGAAACTAGGCAAATAAGACAAAAATGGATTAATTAATGTCTAAGGTAGCTAACTATGGGTTGATTATTCTAAAAATATCATTAATTTTATAGTTCAATAACATAACAACTATTCTATTGTATTTTTTTTTCAGTTAGAGCACACTTCATTATACCAAAAAACTACTTGGACTATGTCATAACCTTATTAGGGAATCCACGTGCAATCCAAGATTGAGAGATGTAAGAATGATAAGGATTGGGCACCTAAGAAAAAATAATACACAACTCGGAAAACATTTAAAAAAAAATTAGTACATACAAAACAAGTTAGCAAAGCCAGCATAACCGGGGTAGGACAACAATTGTTTTTGTTCAACACTTGTCGTGAAAGCATACATGTATGGGATGGAGGGGAAATGGAATCAAGCCTAAGTCAATCAAATCCTTGCAACTCAGTGCATGTCTGAGTCTTAACAATTTGCCTTTTAAATTCAACCAAAATATCAAAAGGACTTTATTTATGGCTAGATTTGAGAAAGTTCTAGGTGTGAGTAATTAAGAGACCGAGGCTCTAAAATTTGTTGTGTTTTGTACTAGTACCTGATTCAGTGAGTCAACAGTCATGGGTAGGAATTTAAGTTATTTAATGAAAACAATTAACGTGTATACCTCTATGTCGAAAACATTTTCCATGTTGATGCATGCCACTACCATTTTTATTGTCTGACCATAAGGCATGATAATAAAGATATGGTAAATTTAATATAAGCCTTACTTATAGTTGTCTCTTACTCTTTGTGTCTTGACATATTTAATAATTTATGCTTGTCTCTGCCTTGACCCAATTCATATTATAAGGTGAGGATGTGCATGCATAATAATCTTTAGTTATGACTATGAGATGAGGATTTAAAGGGAAGAGGATGTAAAGACAAGTAAATTTTATATGTATTTTGGTGGTGTCGAGGAAAAATGTTGTGGGAAACCACAAATGTTTGCAAGGATAGAGGGAGATTACATCACGATCATGCCACCCATCAAATTGAAGACTATTCTTGAGGCAACATATTTTTTTTAAATTTTATTAATAACCGTTGTTTCTCTATATCGTGTGCCCAATGACACTTCTCTATAACAATGCATAAATCGATCTCTACACAATTTGTGATCCTAGCTACTCTTAAAAAAGTGAATTTCAATAGTATATACAAGGCCAAGAACTCTCCCTAAGGTCCCTGACATTAATTGATGATGATTTAATACATGGATCATAATCTTCTGTGATGACATCCCACTAAAGTCCTTAAGTGACTAAATGTCTATCATTAAACAAAAATACAATAACAATTTGACAAATATTTTTGAAAATACTTAGCTTAGTGAGAATATCAAAACCATATTCTTATAGATCATGTAAAGAACTCAAACTTCGACTTCTCAAGAAACCGGTAGCATATTCCTAAATAACTAAGTGGCCCTCTTGAATATGGAGTCCCTCTTTGGAAACATTATCTATTGTTTGATTGACTTCTTTATAAATGTATTAATAATGAATGCATGAGAATAAACATGAAAGTTGTTGCAGTTGCTATACTAGAGGATTTAGTTGAGTGTTAAGACCCTTAGAGACCTAGTAATGCAATTATAACTAATCCATAGTCTTCGAAAACTTGTAAGGCTTGTACTTCTCTTGAAAAAGTGAATTTCAATTTTAGATACAAGGCCAAGAACTCTGCCTAAGGTCCTTAACATTAATTGATAGCATTTTCATGGGGTAGCCACTAGATGGCTTGTCCCACTCTAAGGAACCATGTGATCAATTTTTGACTTCCCTATTAGATGTCTTTAATAGTTTTTTCTTGAGAATCTTTGAAATTTGACTTCATTCCTACCGCCAAATTTCCTAACTCCCCATAGAATCTAGAGCTAGCTCTCCCAACGGTTCAAAATCCATAGATTTTTTAGATCTAATATTGTAATAATTATCCCTCATGAAGATGGGGACCAATAGAAAAATATACCTCCCTTTCCATGGAATCCTCACTCTTTAGGGATCCATTCTCAAAATCATCTATAATATTGATTAGGGTATCAACGAGAGGATTACAACCCTTTTTATAGGAATACCCCTAAAATATTTTGTAAGGGAAGGAAGCATCAATTTACATATTTTAACACCATTTTGTGGGCTTACAATAAAATGTAAAAATGAGACACTGTATTGAAATATTTTGTATAAATATTTTAAATTTAACATTTACATGACATATATTTTTTGCAAAGTAAACAACCACACACACACACACACACAAATTGTCCATTTTATTTCACTAGTACACATAATAATAGATGGCAATGTATTATAATATTTCTAAAAAATTCAATTACATCACAATTTTCAAAACTTTAAAGAAAAATGATTTACAAAATAATAATGTTAATAGTCAAAAAAAAATTATATATTTTTACTAAATTTTTAAGAATAAATTAAGTCTTACATTATTTTCTATGTGAGACTTAACTATAACACTCCTTTACAATAAAATGAAAAAATTGTTTTACAAAATAATAATGTTCTAAAGATAATATTAATAGTCTTATATGATTTTCTATGAGAGACTTTACTATAACATTAATTTACAATAAAATAAAATAAAAATGTTTTACAAAATAATAATGTTCTAAAGATAATATCTATCTATCTATCTATCTATCTATATACTAAATTTTTAAGAATAAATAAAGTCTTATATTATTTTCTGTAAGAGATTTAACTATAACATTCATTTACAATTAAATGAATGTATCAAAAAAATTTATGATTTTGATATTAATTTATTATAATAATGCAATAAATATTATAAAAATATTGTTAACATTTTGCATGTAAATGAATCTCAATTAAATCACATTAAAATTAAATTGATGAGGAATGTACTAAATATAAAAAGTCAACATAGCTTACAAAAATAACTCGTAAAAATAATTTTTTTTCTTAATTTCATTTACAAGTTCAAGACAAATAAATGGTAAAGCACAATTTTTTGGGGGGAATTTACAATAAATCTTAGTCACATCATTGTAGAGTTATTTTATTTATTTTATTTTATAGTCAATTTAGAAAAGTAACTCAACCATGGTTATTTATATTGTGCATAAAAATTAGTGTAGTAGGTGAGTTGTCATATATACCTACCCCATAAAACCCCTAACTCATAACATTTTAATATATCTTATATTTTTGTAGTACATCTCTTAGGAGGCCCAGTTTTTACCTCAAATTCTCTATAATGCAACATTCTCTGCAGTGTCATCGATATAAAAGTATTATTGTGACTTCGCTCTTTTTAAAAGGTATTGGAACTTAGATTACCTAAGTTCTAAGGTATCGGCGAGAGGAAAGACTATCCTTTGGAACATTCATCAATTGCCTTCTGAAACATCGGCAGCATAAAGGACAAGTATCCCGATTCAATATTGTAGATCATTTCGATAGCGATAAAAAACAAAGTTACCAACAGTCAAAACAATAGGTTTGAAAAATAAAACAAAAGGAAGATAAAATCATCTGTGGTTCCGACGTATCAGCAACCTCGGGATGTTCATCAACTAAGTCCCGCAATGTCGGCAGCATAAAAGAATAATGCTCCAGTTTATTCATCAACTGACTCTCGAGAGCGATAAAAGGTCATCGTAAAATCAAAATGTTAAGCTCTAAAAATAAAACAAAAGACTCCACAGTTTTCCTTGTATTGGCTGGGTAAACGGCAATACTAGATCATTCAACTTCTGCAACAGCAGAAAGACAGTTGACTGTGTTTCCGATATCAGAAGGATAGCCAACTAATCTTTCGGCTTCAAAACATCATTTTTTTTTAAGCAGAGAAAACTGGACTTTCAGGACTGGTTTAGGGAAACCGAACTATCCTAGGCTAGATCTAATTGAATCAAATCAAAAGGAGGGTCCAAAATTTTTTAAAATTTGGAAAAAAAGGTTGCAGCTGCAACACCTCCCAAGCATCCTAGAGTTCTAGAATAATATGGTGTACATTTGATGTCTATGTACATATTAATATTTTTGTAATATAAATTGTAAGTATTTATTGAAATGCATATATTTTGATATATTTAATGTGTTTCTAATGTGTAATACAAGTGTAATGTGTAATCCATATGTGCATTTGTCCTATATCTACGAGACTTTAATGTGCAACCCATAATGAGAAGTGTGTATGAAACTACAAATGATGAAATATATTATTTGTAATATATTCTACAAATGAATTGACATATGAAATATTCTTGAATTATATTCTATAAATGAATTGAAAGATAATCATCTCCATGCAATACATAAAAAATTCCCTACAAAATCACATTAAAACTAGCCCTTGAAATTTGATCACTGGAGGTTATGAAAAATTAACACTGGGTCTGCCTCACACTTAAAAAAATTCTAAAGGAGAAAGTATAAGATAAAAACTTGGAAATATTAAAATGCTAAAAGGGGAGGAATAATAATAAAAAAGACTCTCCTATTTTATTCATTGAATTTGACAAAGAAATCAGGCATGTGCATGCATTTTACTGAAGCAAGGCAATTTTGATTAGCTTCACTCAAATGCACGCCCATCCTAGATTACAAATCTAAATTCACTAATTCAAACCACAGAGTGTCTGTTCAGACATAAAAAACATAAATAAGCTTTCAAAGTTTAAATTTTATACATAAAAACTTATGCTCTACAAGGAAACTCCAAATTTACGTGATTTCCACATTGTAAAAAGCAGGGTTGAGTCTCTTGAGGAAATCCACACATTGGCCTGCGTTTCATGTTATATAGAATAAATTCCACTATAACATAGACATACCAAACTTTTCTACAAACTCTTCTACTCATTTCTATAAATTGTATGATCTACAGTAAAATCCAAGTCATCCAAAACAACAATTGATAGTATTTTCCAATTTTTCATGAACATAACTAAAAATGCACACCAATTCCAATCTAAGTACACTCTAGGTATGAAATTTGGAAGTTTGCATACAAAAACCTAATTAGACTAGTATAGTTTTAATTTCAGACATAAAAAATTCTATTGTGAAATAAGAATGCATCCAACATTTGAAATGGAATAGAAGAGCTATAAATGTTGGTTTCTTATTCACGGGCATCATAGTTTCTCTAGTAAATATTGTATTTATAGAATTTTGGCATGACAAGGACAACTTAGAAAAGAGGTTGAATTGGATAGTTGTTTGGAAACCAATCTCACGGATCTGCAAGTTTCTATCATATGTCTCTCTTTTATTATAATATAAATCAGCATCCTTCCTTACAGAAATAAAGAAATGAGAACATAACAGATATAATACATTCCCAGGAAAAAAACAGAGATAATGCAAAAATATAACCATATCGATACTCAAGAAAGCTTTAAAATGCGCCCAAGAGAATTTTTTATTATATTATACTTTCATTATAGAGAAGAGGGCTAGTTTATAGTTGAATCAGTAACATATTACACTCCTTCAGTAATAATTGTCCCTACTACCTATTACATTCTATTTATTGACCTCAAGCATCGGATTGACCATGTTACAAGTGGTTTTCATTAGAGTGAAACTGAAATGTTGATTCACCCTCTAGGAAACCTGTCCTCTATTGTAATTTCTTGGATTCAAACAAATATACCAACTACTGTGGAACAAGGCTAACACGGTAGTGCAACACATGGGGGAAAACAGGGCTGAACTGGACATGTTTCAACAGCATGGGTAGAAAGGGAGTGGAAGATGAAGTTGCATTCCAGTTATCTGGATGGGATATGCGACCAGAGAAGTATTATAACAGTGATACACATTGCATGATAGGTCTCACAAAAACAAAAGGGAAATCCAATGAAATCAGAAAATGATAAGGAAGAGAGAAATGCTGAGACAAAAATGGCTCAACGAAAAAAAAACATGAAATACCCATATGGTATGGAGAAATTAAAAGCTGGAATTGAGAAAATCAATCCTACTATGCCACCGAGAGGGAATGCTTGGGTTGCTGGAGAGGAACAGGTTGTTGACTCAGTGTAGGAAACACTTCATTGAGTGATGGGAAAGGAATTCCAAACAAACATAAAAACGATAAGATGGAATGGGAATTCCAATGAAATCCATCAAACCCAGATGTAACTGACTTCAAATTTTTCCAATTCTACCCATTTCACTCATACTATCAATGAACTCAAATTTGCGGCCATACTAGACAAACATTAACGAACATAGAGAATGGAGTCAATAAATAGCCTACTGATAACAGTGACCCCCATTTATCAATCTTCCATAAGAAGAAATATGATTGGTAATTGACTACAGCTGCTAGGAAGGAATCCATGGGGTCAGGCCAAATCTGGATATGTGTACTGTGTTGTCCCTTTGAATAATCGAAAGGTGGGAAAAAAGGTTAATCACAAGGAAATGTTCAATCCACGTATGGGTGATGCAATCATTCTCAATGTCGTCAGAATATGACTCTATTCAGGATCATAGAATCATAGAATTTGATGGTTTGTAGAACAATTTTTCCTTGTTAAGTGATGTATTTGAATCTCAGTTGAAAATTCAGAATATGACAGGTATGGAAATGTGAAAACCACCATTTACAGGTTTATAAGATTAAATGATGTATTTGACACTCAATTAGTTCAGCACATGTTTGACAAGTTGAGGCATGGGAAACATAAAAAACCGCCATTTAGAATTTTAGAAAATTAGATGACTAGCAAAACTGTAAATTGTAAATCAGGGTTGAGTCCCTTGAGCAATTACACACATTGTCCTAGAAAAAAAATCAATATTAGGGCTAGAAGTTTAAAAAATTTCTAAAGGAGAAGGTATCGGGTAAAAAAATGGAAATATTAAAATGCTAAAGGAGGAATAATAATAAAAAAGACTCTCCTATTTTATACATTGAATTTGACAAAGAAATCAGGTACGTGCATGCATTTTACTGAAGAAAGTCAATTTTGGATTGCTTTACTCAAATATATGCCCAACATGCATTACATAGCTACATTAATTGATTCAAACCATAGAGTGTTTGTTCAGTAATTAAAAACCTAAATAATCTTTCAAAGTTTAAATTTTAGACATAAAAACTAATGGTCTACACGCAAACTCCAAATTTATGTGTTTTCCACATGGTAAAACTCACGGTTGAGTGCCTCGAGGAAATGCACACATTGGTCTACATTTCATGTTATATTGAATAAATTGGACTATAACATAGGCATACCAACCTTTTATACAAACTTTTCTACTCACTTCTGCAAATTGTATGATCTACAGTAAAATCCAACTCATCCAAAATAACAATTGATATCAATCTTCCAAAAGTGCCTCTCGTCCATATTTGCACAACTCTAGAAAAATGCCCATCGAGGATAGAGAAAGAAGCTCTAGAAGATGAAAGTGGTATTGATGGATTCACCTTGTGAGGCTATACCCATTGCATATCTCACTTTCCAAGTTTGAAGAAAAAATGAAATCACCTTTGTGACCTAGATTTTGAAGAAAACTGGTTAAGTGTTAGACAAAGAGTTTGAGAGAGCATTTGTAAATTCCTGCAAGGGGGTATTCCTTTGATGATAAAATTCATTAGATGATATGGTCCTATTCATTGCTAAAATGGATATCTAGCCATTCTCTTTGTTTTTCTTATGGTGATGAGATAAGGAAAATACCAACCTGCCAAAATAGAAGAAAAATGCTATTTTTCATACTAAAGACAAAGGAAAAATGGTCGAGTGTTGTAAAGGGGCTAAGTGATGCTACATTAAGGTTAATTCCCACACTAAGGATGATGCCCACATGGAATTACATGGAATAGATGATGATGTGGCATGAATTTGAAATCATTTTTTCATTATGACATCATTATGGAGAAATACATCAAATTATTGAAAATCAGGAAATTGGTAGAGTATGGGAAAATTGGTCCAAGTAGCCTTAAGATGATGCCCTCCACAAATTGCGTGTTGAAGAAAATGCCCGCAGCACATGGGGGTATTGTATGCTGATATTTTATCTACTCAACCATGGTCTTATTTTTTCCAAAGATACCTTAAAAAATAATTTATGGACCTGCCAAAACCATGGTTTAGGGAAATTAGACCAACCCTAGGAGAAGATAAAAGATTGTCCCAGTATGGAATTATTGGTAAAATCTGCCTAACTGGACTTAAGGTTCCCGCCAGAACTCATAGGATGATGATAAAAGTATTGTGAGAGTGTGTATATCTAGAGTGTTGTATGGTGCATCCAACCATATCATTAGCCTGACCAAAAATTCTTTCAGTAAGAAGATATCAAACTGCCAAAAGGGCCTCTCACCCATTCGCACAACTCCAGAAAAATGCCCACCAAGGGGAGAGAAAGAAGCTCCACAAGATGAAAGTTGTATTAATGGATTCACCTTGTTGGCCTCTACCCATTGGGTGTCTCTCTTTCCAAATTTGAAGGAAATGTCAAATCCCCTTAGTGACCTAGGGTTTGTAGAGAGCTGGTTAAGTGTTAGACAAAGAGTTTGAGAGACCATTTGGAAATTCCTGCAAGGAGGTGTTCCTTTGATGATAAAATTCATCATATTATATGGTCGTGTTAATTGTTGAAATGGATATCTAGCCATGATCTTGCTTTTTCCTATGGTGATCAAATAAGGAAAATATCAACCTACCAAAATAGAAGAAAAATGTTATTTTGCATACTAAATACAAATAAAAAATGGCCGAGTGTTGTAAAGGGGCTAAGTGATGCCCGCATTAAGGTTGATTCCCGCACTAAGGATGATGCCCGCATGGCATGGCATAGCATGGATGATGATGTGGCATGAATTTTAAATCATTTTTGCATTATGAAATCATTCTAGAGAAATACGGCAAATTAGTGAAAATCAGGAAACTGGCTAAGTATGGGAAAATTGGTCCAAGTAGCCTTAAGAGGATTCCCACCACAAATTGTGTGTTGAAGAAATGCTCGCACCACTTGGGGATATTGTAGGAAACTATTTTTCCTAGTCAAGCATGGTCTCATATTGTCCAAAGAGACCCCGAAGAAGAATTTATGGACCTGCCAAAACTTTGGTTTAGGGAAATTAGAGCAATCCTAGGAGAAGATATTGAAAATTGTGCAAGTATGGAATTATTGGTAAAATATACACAACGGGACTTAGGTAAATTCCTTCCACATCTCAAAGGATGATGATAAAAATATCCGAAGAGTGTGAATCTCTAGAGTGTTGTATGGTGCATCCAACCATATCTAGAAGGCTATAGTAAGAGTTTTTTCATACAATTTAAAAATGGTATAGAAGCATATTCACAATAAACCACATGCTAGGAAATGCATATTATCATTTCAAACTAAAAAATTTCATATCTCATGAAAAATTTATTCAAAAAGAAAAAAACAATTATAACAAAACTATAATATACCAGACATAATTGAATGCAACAAATACATAATTCATATGTATTAAATAGTAGAATTCACCATATAGAGTACACCTAATAGTATAAAATTGTATTAATGAGATGTAAAATGTTTACAAATCCAAAGGTGGTACACCATTCCTCATCCCTAATCCATAAAATTTCAAAATCTATCCAAGATTCCTCCTCTGGACCCCGATGTAACAACATAGGACTCCTATTGGTGCAGCATGTATTTACTTTTCCCATAGTTATCAAATAGCTTCCATTGATCAGTAGTTGGAATATCTAGACTGATCATCTCCTTCGCCATTACACCGAGCTCCATGTTTTCAGCATAAGAGAAATCTAGCAATTTTGTACATATGGATTTGTAGTCAAATAACATCTCAAAATATACAGTTAATTTATCAATCATTGTTTTTTTGGACAAGGATTGATGTTGCATGTCATCAAATTGTCTATGATATAATCGGCAATTGATTAACCTTTCATTATATTCTTTTTGAGACCACATTCATCCTTTCTCTTCCTAGATGAAAGGGAGTCCTATTCTAACTAAAGGATTAAACAGTTCAATGAATTCCTTGATTTGATGTTGCATGACATCAATTTTTGCTTGAACTATTGGCAAATGATGATATTTATTTACCACTTTCCTTGCCCATGTGATAACCAAAAACCTATCTTGGATATTTTATTTATTTATTTCCTCTTCTGTCAAGTTGTTCAAAAACTTATTTGCATTATTACCTATGTTAATAGGATTCTTATTTATCATTATGAAATTTTTTCTAACAACTTGTGTAACGATATCCTTATCAAGAATAAAATCTAAATAAGGCCTAAGCTTGGTCTCTTCTTCTATCAATACATCCCAGATGAGATATTTTTCTCCTTGTAAGGTTGAATTTCCTGTAACCTATTTTGTCAATTTGTTGTTCTTATCCACCAATCCGTACATTTGTCTTCCAATTTCTTCCTTTATAGTTCTCTCTTTTCAGTTATGTCCTCCAAATTTTTATTCTAGTTCTTCAAACCAGTGATTTCCAACTCTTTTAGACTTACCTATGACATAGCCTCGACTATGCCACGTTCACTAGATCCAGATACATGAGGAATGATCCTCAATTCTAGCTCCTTTTCTTTCTCCTGCAACTTTCTTTCCATTTATTCTAACTTTTCCTTCATGGATTTCTCACTTTCTACTATCAAGGCAATGTCTTTTTGCCATCGATTTTCTTTATCAGCAAACTTCAATAATTTTGCTTGACAATTAGTGATCTCATTATTCAGGTTCTCCTTTTCTTTTTCTATCTCAGCTAGTTCAGGAGCCTATATTAGCTGGGTGGCAGGTATGAAAATATTCTTTTTCAATAACTGAATGTATTTTTCTTTCTCCTCCAGCAACCTTTGGATACCATCTCCCTTATCAGATTGGCCTCTAGTAGCCAACAACTCAGTTTACAAATTCCTTATCTGTGTTTGGTGGGCCTTATTTTCCACCTTTTCTTGCCTCGATTGGTTCTCAATTTTAACTTTGAGGGTCTATAACTTGGATAATTCTAGAGTGATCTTCAACAAGTGAATAAACAATATATCTAATGTCTTCATATGCAGATGAATCATTTCAGGGATGGGGATATCATCCAGGTTCATTTTTACTTCAGCAACTTTGCTCTTGCTTGCTAAGGCCAAGTTCAGAGTGTTTTGGACATAATCCCTGACTGAAACCAGAGACACATCTTGATTCGAAATATTTCTTACTTCAGAATATGATTTCAGAGTCTCTTCTAAAGTTATGTCTTTGATTCCTTTGTATTTATCCACTAAATATGCTTTGTTCTTTGGCTGGGAGGAGGAATCTACAGGAGTACTATATGAAAATTTATTCTCTTTTACCTCAAATGGAGGGCCTGACATCATCATTTTCCTTGTAACTTGTCTACAACTGTATCTAGGAAAAGTTGTCCTTTAGTTTCAACATTCTTCATTTTAGGAGTTTTAGTAGTGTCCTCCTCATCGATATCCATTGCCTCAGGAAAATATCTTTTATTATTTCATTCTAATTGACTAGCCAAGGGAGTAATTCTCTCAGCTGCAACAACCAAAATGGATATATCAAGAAATAAAGAGACAACCTATCCTATATGAGAGTTTGGATCTTCATCTAATTCAACAATATTTGGGTCCTCCTTTGGGTAATTCAACCAGTTAGTAACTTCTGCCAATCCCATGACCTCTTCGTGTTTATAAGGCTTTCCCTTTTGATCCTTTCTCCTATTTAAGATAACCTGGTGAGGGTCATAGTTCATTACGGGTTCTGTCTCAAATCTTAACTCTCTAAGTAAACCTTCCACCATTGGCAAAGAACTCTTATTATTGATGGTGAATGGACCTACAGCCCAAGGGTATTTGATGTCAGTGGACTTCTTATATTTCAGGAAGTGTTCAATCTCTACGAACAAATTTTTTCTGATGAACTCCATTGAGAAACATCTTGGATTCAGGAAGGCTAGTAACGTGTAAAGTGTTTGAGTGGAACCATACAGTCTAATCACTGTTCCATATTTAGACAAGAACCAATCTCATGTTCTCTTTTCTGTAGAAGCTTGAAATGGATCCCACATCTCTGGAAGCACCTGTGGCAGCCTCTTTTGGAAAATGGAAGCTTAAATTTATATCATGAGGAAGTTCATGAACTTGGTATAATCCCTTTACATTTCATCTGTTAATACCATTTATGGTAGCTATATATTATCCTTGTTGAATCGAAGGAACATCTTCAATAGATATGACTGGAACCTAAAAGTTTTGGTCTTGTGGAAGTTCATTAGATGAGAGTGAATATTCTCAACTAAGAACTAATCAAATTTAATGCATGACACTTGTAATGATTGACTGGGTTTGTATGACTCAACAGGACAAGTGCTTAAAACTAAGAGAAGACTCATAAGGGTTTCATGGATGTATTTATCTATGTCTAGACCAAAAAATTGACATAACATGGTTAGTACACACTTGATTTCTTCGTTAAACAGGGTTGCATTGACTGGGAATGATGGGTTGGATGACTCGTATTATGGCTTCAAACATCTCTTAAAAAAATATTTCTTTCTCTCAATGTTGGACTCCTTAAAACATTGGACAGACTCTTCACTGTAATATTTAGCCCTTAAGGTAAACTATTCAAGGACATACATGGCTTGCCTAACAATTGAGGAATACAATTGAGGAATTAACAGGACATAGAATGGTGGAGTGTTCGAGGTTCATTATGAATCTTTCTGACAGATAATAGTTGTTTACACACCAATCCACAAATTCTGGGAAACCATAGGTTTGTTCAGTAGCAAAAAGGTGAAAAAAGGACTGATAGATGTTATGAAGGTCTGTTCCCTGGTCCCTTAGAAAATTAAAATTTTGTTTCTTAGCTTCAATAGGTCCATTTAAAAGGACAGGGTCAAAAACATCAACATTCCTATCATCCTACAGTTCTTCTGCTTTCTGATACTTTAAGCCCTTAGTTTCTATATTTTACATTTGAGCCCTTTATACAACTTTCAGGGGTGGCAAAAAGGAACTACCCGGTGTTTGAAAACTCGATGATGGATGTCGTACGAATTGGATCCTTCTATAATGTCTATCATCTTATTCTACTAATGCAAGTGAATAAAATAATGTATAGTATTTTATGATTTTCCTTATTCTTAACTCTCTTGCATCTTTGGTGACCGAAACTTTTCTCATCCTTCCATTTCTTCCCGATCTGTTTTGCACCATTGATCTCTTGTGCTATTTATATTTCATTATTCTCCCTCAATTTTGTCGTTGCTCTTAAATTATTGCAACTCGCACTCTGAAATAGTATATCTTGACCATCGATCTCATCATGGATCCTTTTTAACTGCTGATTTCCTATCTCCTTACTGATTTTGTGATTTTAAATGCACCTTCAAAGTGGGAATATTCTATTTGCGAAGAGGTTCTAGGCTGTAGATCCTTACATGATTAGATCTATATCATTCATCTAGTTAGCCCTTTATCTTCCTTTCATAAGCTATGTATTCCTTCCCTCCCTCGCTTATTTACATCATGAAAAACATTTCATCCATAGATCTGAGTCTATGGAGAATTTTCACCGTTCACTAGCGTCGCTCCTACTGGATTTTGCGATACGCATCTTTACTATCCCGAATGCATGTTCCCATTGTGAAATCCTTCATGGTCTAATATCTCCTCCTCTTTTTAGTCATCATCATTCAATGTAAAGGGCCCTATAGAATTTTGCGATGGCGAGGAAAACTATCCATCGTGCGAGTTTTGGGGGGTCTTTCCAAACCCGCCTGTTATAGTTGATTTTACCACACATGGTTGATCTCATATTTATGGCCTTCCCTGTCCCTCTGCAGAATATTTGGACCCGATGGAATGATATTATACATTGATGTTTCCAAGTTCATCCCTAAAAGCACATGTTTATTGTTGTATGCGACTTTTAATCCTATACTCGCGTGTATACACGGATATTGACCTCAAACCCGCATACATCAAGATGTGTGCATAAGTCCAAATATTTTTGGAGTTTTCCTTTATGTGTGTCCGAACCACTTGACACTTGGCCTTCCATATGTTTCGATATTGCTTGTATCTGACCCTCCATTACCCTGTTGGAGTACTATATAAGGAACCCCTTGGATACATTTCAAAGAGAGGAATTGAAGAGCAATGAAACTATAGTCCATTTTTGCCATTGCTTACATATACTTGAGTCTGCATCCCTTTGTCCCTTTGGAGAAATTTTTATTCTTCCCAAGATTGCATTTGCTTGTGATATTGCTATCGAGAGATGGAGGATTGAGGTGGTGGAGGTCTAGGAGGAGGACTCAGTTTCTCTGGTTCGTAGACGTACCAATAGAGGTTGTCACTTGTGTAATATCTGATTTGATAAATAGAAATATCTTTTCATGTCCAATGATGTGCATTTAACTGAATATTGAATCCATGGATGTGTTTAATTGCTTATAAATTTTTTATTATATATGCTAGAGTAGATCTAACACCATATTATATAGCATGCTTGTCTTTTTTGTTGTTGTTGAGAGGAAATTGCTAACACAAGTAGGATTGGAAAAAGCTTAATGGGGATCTACTTCAACCATCTGGAATATGGTATGATTCGAGATCCTTTAGTGTTAGATGTTTGGTTTCTCTTGCATATTGGGAAGGGATTGGTTTATGCGGTTTATCTGTCTGTTGTGGTACACCCCAAGCCATAGGAAGTTTCTCTCTGTAACAGAATTGGTGACTTTATTGGGGAGGTTCCTAGTTGTTTCTCTTTGGGGGTTATTGACATTCAATGTACTTGAATTGCTCTGATTTCTCTGTTTCTATGTTGGTTTTGGGGGCATGTTTTCCCAGTACGGTCCTGAAGGAGTAAATTTTGTCTCAGCCTATCTATTTACCTGATTTTTCATCCTTTTTCTTCTTGTACGCGGGTTTTGCTTTCATAGTCATGTATACACGTGGGTTTTCCTAGAATAGTTGTGTATGTACATTGGTTTACTGAGAACAGTCATGTATTCCTTGATTTTGAGCTTTATTGGGAGGATGAAGTGTTGCTGGGTGATTTTGGATGATTTTTGAGTCTTCATAGATGCTTCTGGAGTCTATATAAACCCCTGTTTCTGACCAGAGACTTCTTTTATTTTGATTTTTGAAAATGTTCTTGTCATTCATTTTCTACCTTTTTGTTTTGAGATTAGTCCATTAGGTATCTTTTAGCTTGGTTCTTTGTGTGGCTATTGTTTGTGAATGGTTGCAGAGTCTAAGGGTGGTAGAGTCATCTTTTTTATTTTATATCTTATTTAATTCAAAAATACAAAAATATTTTTCTTTTTGCATAGTTATGCATGCTTTCATTTTTCATTAGCATGGTACTTGCATTAGGTTTGCTTGGTGAATTATAGTCATATTTTCATATAGGAATGATTGCATATACATTTGAAGGAAAAATATTGCACTTCACGAAGTAGCATACCTTTTTTTCATTCTACACTGTGCATTTACATTGCTTGTTAGGTGTGGATTTTACTTCTTGTTGCGTCATAACTTAATTAGTTACACATCCATTTACCATTTGAGTAAGACAGCCAATTAAAATCAACACATAATAAAATGAATTACACTCTTTTCTTTTCTAGGGTGGATCAACAAGATTAGGTTTGAAGGTCTTGGAATAATTCATTGTAAGTTAATTCTCCAAGACCACTAAAAAAAACAATTAGGTGTCTATCCAGGTGAGAGTGTGAAACCCTTGGTATAATTAGTGTTTCTCAGGACACTCCTCTTACACAGGAGTTAAGCACGAGGAAGTGCACACGATTGTGACTTGGATGACCCTTGGTTACTTTCTATGAGCACCAGAGATATTTCTAGGGTTGTATTCATATTTGGGGGCCTTTGAGGTATTGGTTGGTGGACCCCTGGGGTACTAGTTGTGCTTTCAGGATTTGGGATTTTCTACCCTGCCCTTATGGTCAATCCCACCTACAACTATCTTCCTGAGCATTGGTTATATTGAGATGACGTTAGTTTCCTTTCCTAGGTTATCGAGGGGGTATTTGCAGAGGTTATTTTGTAGGTGTCCTGGATAGGTAGGGGTTGAAAAGCACAGTCGGTATATTCGTTGAAGCTGAGGGACACTTTAATTGGTTACAAAACTTTGCTTGTTGTGTATGGGAGTCTCAAGCATATCCTAAGTGAGACATACTTGCTTCATTTGGGAGCTCACATATCCTACCCTTTGTTTGCTTGTGATTTGGATTTACATTTTTTAGGTGTATGCTCTGTGCACACTAGTTTGCTTAGGGTTGCATAATTAGATTGAGTATTTTATTTTTATTCATTCATTCTGGATTCAGGTGCACCAGCTCGCCATTCTCATTTTTTAGCAGGAATTATTCCTTCTACATCTCCTCCTCCTTTAGGAGAGAGAACCATATAGTCCGGGCGGACTACTTCTCACTTTGATTCACACACCATGGGAGATCATGAGGATGAGATTCCAGATATGTCCTCTCCACCTCACGAGGTTGGGGAGGGTGATCCTACTAGCACATATGGACCGCCTGTTTCATCTACAACTATTTCCCCCAAAAAATTTACTTTTAGGGTCCCCCCTTATTCTTTTAGTGTTTATACGACTTTAGGTTGTCTACGATTTTACCAAGGTTTTCCCGTGGCTTTTTTTCTTTCTTGAAAAGTCTTAGTTTTGTATGCTTATCTTGAATGCACATTCAACTATCTTTCTGATACAATGGATTCATAGTTTACTAGCTTTTCGATTTGCCCATCGGAAGCCTTCCAAAGTGTTGATCCGTTGTATCGGGAGTCGCTTCGTTTGTGGTCTCGGAGACAGTTTGTCGATTTTCCTGCAGTTTAGTCTAAAGTATCTCCGATGAGTTGGGTCTTCGTTTGCATATCTTTTTCTGATATCCTATTAAGTTCCCAATCTTTTCGTTGGCTGTGTATTTGGCAATGAACCGACGGATTGAGTGGTTCTTCCATCTGACGTTGTAGAGATTTAGTACTGAGTCTATCTGAAACTTTATGATGTCCCCG
Organism: Pseudotsuga menziesii; assembly: GCA_001517045.1. NCBI lineage: Eukaryota > Viridiplantae > Streptophyta > Pinopsida > Pinales > Pinaceae > Pseudotsuga > Pseudotsuga menziesii. The sequence goes on from LPNX010479378.1 coordinate 393,276, forward strand.
TCGATACCGAGATAGATTAATGTTTCCGACTTCCGATGTGTTTTTCCCATCCGATGTATCTGGTAGATAGAAATTATTCGATTCGATATTGCGGATTTACACAAGGTTATATTTCCAACAGTGGGTTAAATTTATTTCCCATTACATTAACTGACTATTCTCGGTCGGGCTTATAAGACCATAGCACTTGTATGAGTTGTCATTTTCACTGTGGAAGCCAATTGCGCACAGCTGTCAATCGCCTGTACGTTTCTTTCACCCACAGAGGTCATCATCTATCCAAGTCGCCCACCAAATAATCTCCAGGTTCAAGTTTGTTTTTTGCCCAGTATTAGCACTTATTTTTTACCGCATGAATTTGATCAGATTAGGTTTTTTTCCGGAGGGCTAAGTATTCTTATAGGAAGGGTTTTTGTTTACCTGCGGTGGGGGTTTTATTTACTTAGGTTTCAACTTGTTTATTTGCAAGCATTTTTTCATTTTTGCCATTTTTTTTGGTCACCCAGCCTCTATGCGGCCATGAGTGCACCAGTGACATTTGTTTGGGAAGTAAGGGCATGACACAGACAAGCGTTTCACTGTATGCACCGCCTCGTTCATTCTTTCTCTATTTTAAACCTTAGGCTATGTGGCCATGTTGTAAATGACAATGTGTTGCCATGGGATATAGGAGGGTTGCGTAGTAGATGAGGGTTTTTGGGGTTTCTAGTAGTTGGCATTTTTAAGGTTTACTTTCTTGGTTGAGTTTTACCCATAGAAACAAAACGGGGTTATTGCAGATTTGAAGTTTTCCCTAGTGGAGGTTTTAGCAGTCCATAGGAGTTCTTGTGTTTGCCTCTCATTCCAAAGACTCATTTATTTGATACAAGAAAGCTAGCTAACATGCATATCGATGGGATGGTAATTTCTGATTGTTTTCTTGTTGTTTTTCAATACATAGCTTGCTAGGAGTAAATGGAATAAAATCATGTTGCATAATTGTTACACGCTAATTATCAGCACATCAATATGCCGTGAAAGTAGAAGAAGAAGGCCCAAGCAGTTGAAGAAGAACCGAAAGTAGAGATAGCAACCGAGGTGGAGGTTATTTATGAAGATACAAAAGCCACTACTAGAGTAGAGACAAAATATAAATGGGGAGAAGTATACAGGATGATTTTGAGCCAGAGCATTCAAGAAGTTGGGCTTGAAGATATGCCTATATACGCAAATATTGAGAGATCATCCATTATGAAAGTGGCTACTAGACCTAAACTTTTCCCATGTTCAGAGGTGATAGGGTGGATTCTTCCTAGGGTAGATGTAACAAGGATGATATTGGCCAACACCAAGAGGCAGGGTTATGCTGCATATAGCCCAGCTTATGTGTCTATGGCTTACAATTTACCAACACCACAAACCTATTTGACTCAAAGTTGGTTAAATGAGCTAAATCTAGATATGGTGGAAATAGTTAAGAATATGATGATCCCAGGTAAAAAAATCTGTACCAGGCCTTCTGGAGAATACGAGACATCAAATCTCTGCACTCCATACAGATTCATTGCTTTGATGCTGAACAAAATTTTTGGGAGGGAAAATGGAAAGATATTTAAAATAGCTTGGGTACTGTTACCACCTAAGTTGTACTTAGTGGTTTTTTATCAAGTGAGCCTGGTGAACTAGACAAGGATAACTTGTTCAAACTTCAGAGAACCTTATGTCTTGCTTCTGGGAAGCTTTGTTGTACTATATCATATGTTCATACCCATGGGGGAATTGTAATGAATGTTCTAGCATGATAGTGTTTGTAAAAGACTCAGTCTCTTAGACTTTATTTGTCAATCTGATCAGCCCAGGGTGTTTTTTCCCTTGGTTATTATTGGTTGTTGAATAAACGACTGATAATTTCTGAGTTTTTCACTCCATACCTCCAAAGTTGGGGTGGTAGGCTTGGAATTTAGGCCTATTGAGGTTATTAGAGTCTATGTGTCAATGTATAAACATGCTAGACATCATGGTCGAGTCATATGAACATGTCTAAGTCCCCCTAGGTTTTTTCAATTTTTCATTTTTAAAAAAATTTTCAGTGCTTTTTATTAAAATTTAATTTTTCCAAAACTTAAGCTATTTTTTAATAGTTTAATTGGAAAAATTGATTTTGTAATAAAAGTGGGCCAAATAATCAGTTTCAGTCATGTAGGTGCTCATTTTCAAGCTAAGAGCACCATGTAAACACATGGACCCACTATTTCCTAGTCTTGACTGATTTTCCATCACTCAGGTCAGAAAGCCCCAAAAATCAATTATTCATTATTTTAATTATTAAATTGATGAATAATGGAGCAAATCCAGAATCATAGATCAGTTGATTCTCAGCCGATTTGATTGAAATCAGTCAGATCTGAACCAGATTGACTAGATATGACAAATCCTTGGCTGAAGGAGGTGATCAAATCAGATCCAGAGTTGATCTTCAACATCCTTTATGGGTAATTTCACCCTCCCTCTCTCCTCCACACGTTTTTGGCTCATCTGGATGAGTTTTGGTGGATGCTTCAGTCAATAGGTTGAGGTGTCAATCAGATTAACCCCCCGATTGACAGCTGCACTTAGTGAGACTCAGATCTAGCTTAGCTAGACACAGATCAGGCATTGATGGACTCTCCTTCAGCTGATTTGATCTATATCCTTGGGATTTGTACCCCCCTGGGCTGGATCTCCTGGTTTTTGTATATATCTAGACACAAGCTCCCTCTTCCAAGCTAGTTAGAGTTGGATTGAAGGGCTTGCTATTGTAATACTATTGTAATCTTTTGATTGTTGAAATAAATAAGCTTTGGAGGCCAAATGGTGTAATGCTCTCATATGTGTGGATTAAGCATTGTCTTACGGCTATTGATGTTGTCGGCTTTTCTCTCAATGTCTGCATCTGAACCCTATCTAGCTTGAACGATTCAGCTGAATCAATAGGAGTATAGTTGGGAAAGTAAGGTTACTTGTTTTTCTTATATCTCATAGAATATATGTTAGAATATCTAGATTATACATGTTTAATAAGTTTATTTGCATGTAATTATTGTCTCTTTTTCATATATATATCCAGATCTCATGAGGTTTCGTGCAAGATTGTGTGTTTAGCTTTCAGGTAGCAATGATTGGACGAGCTATGGATCTATTTTGAATCCACTATACATCCAAAATATTTGTGAAGAAATTTCCCCTCTGTATTCCACTAACAAGTTTCCATTGCAGATCTGCTTCAGCAACAAGCACTTCTCTTCTCCTTTTCCTCCTTCAAAATCAATCTTTTTTTACCTAGTTACTTTTTTCACAGCTTTGATATTGTTTAGATCTATTACCTTAAATTAAATTTAACATATATATATCTCCTCAAATCCCATAATCTAGATCTTGTTCTTAAAAGGTTTCATAAGCATTCTAGATCTAGCTTCAGGGAAATCGTCCTTTTTGCATGGAATTTTAAAGAGAATTTGTAGCTTGCATGCATTAGATTTTTGTTTTATATTATAAAAGATAAATATAGAAATCAGTTCACATCATATTTTCTGCCTAAAAGGAAATCCAAAATCCCAAGGAAATCTTGCTTTCCTCAGTTCCCTTTTTACCCTTTTTTAACTAGTTTTAACTTAGCTTTTTTTGGTTAAAAGTAAGCTGACCCAAAGGTACTTTCAGAGTGATTTTGGGAGTATTTCAGTCTAATAATATTGATTTTTTTTAGCATTTATAACAGAAAATAGGAGGATATTCTGTTTGAAAGTGACTTTTGGGCCTTCTGAATCCCCCCAGGGGTCTCCCTTTTTTACTGAAATCTTTAATTTTTGCACTTTGTAAGATCTTGGTTTCATTCTGTATAAGAAAAAAGAGGAGTCTTATCAATTTTATGATATTGTAACTGCTGGTAATAAAAATTATTTTGAATAGGCTCTTTCGAGCCCATTCCCCATCCCCCTTGGGGGGATTTGCGTCCGTGCCATTTTTTGCTTTTCGTTCATCTTTTTTCAATATAGCGTAGTAATAATATGTAGGGTAGTATACTTTGATTTAAAATAAATTCCATATTCCATTTCTATTGGTTTCAAAGTAACTTTAATACTTACCCCACGAGCCTCCTTTTGAGCTGAAAGGTGAAGAAAGGTTCGTGGTAGTCTAATTAGAAAATTGTGGTTTGCTTTTTTTTTTTTATGTTTCATTTGATATCATCATTTGTTTCAGTAACCATAATAAAATCAACCCCTCCTTGATTCCCTGATTGAGGTCCACTTGGACCGAAAGAGGTTCCTTGAGGGTTTTCTTTTTAACAAGAACACCCATCTCAAAATTTACTAAAATTGACAAGAATCCGGTGTGTATGCTCTGCACTTGGCTATGGTTCATCCAATCAATCAAGCAGTATCAAAATAACTTGAGTGACTAGAATAATTAGGATTCACTCTCCCAAATTGACAAACCATCAGGTGAAAATCCAACACCTAGATCAAACCATTACGGTGGAAAAATACCCAAAGGAAGCGGGAACTCCTGAAAAGTGACCTTGGGGCACCGATCTCTGTCACACTCTAATGGGTGCATTATGAAAAATATCCCCAGAGACTCCATTCAACCCACATATTCCTTGCGGGTAGCCGTGAAGGTTTAGTTTTGGATATACTCCAAGTACTCTTGGGTATATCTGGAGTCCACCCCTTCGCCTAATTTTAATCAACTCATATTTCACATTAACTTAAAATGTACCAAGAGGTAGCTGCAAAACATTCACTCCAAGCACATGCAAGTACACTGATTTTATTTTGACTCCATTTTAAGGCACTGGTTATTTTCTTGCTATATATATATATATATTGTGTCTCAGTATTGTGCTTTTGTGCGTTCATTTTGTATCTTGTCATCTATGGTTATTTATGGTTAAGTTTCAAACTACTAAGTAATTCATTCAGTTTAACATCACCATACTAAGTAATTAGCCTTATTAAATTAATAGGGTCTACCCTCCTTGGCTTCGTTAGAAGTTGAGCCTAAATGGAAGAGTCAAGAATAAGGTGACAACCTTGACTCGAGACTTTCCCCCAAGGACACACCGATTGGCTTGAATATTTCTGCCACGTGACCCAGGTGTGTGTAAGGTAGCAACACTTTTTTGGCGCCGTTGCCGGGGATAAATCTTTTTATTCTCGAGTACGACTTAACTTAACTTTTTTGTAAACAACTAAAAATATAACTTTTTTCTAAACAACTAAAATGATAAAAACTTTTGATTGATCTAGTCTTTAAAACACATAAAAATTAAAAATTGATCCATCTGGCGACTCCACTGTCTAACATCTCTTCAAAAATTTCTACCCGAAGAAACTACCGACAGTTATTCAATCCTCTCCCTGATCCCAAAAGGTTTATTAGGGAAAGATTGAATAGGCAGGCTTCTCATGGAAACCTTGAAGATTTAGGAGACCAATCCCTCTCAGATATCCATCACATATTTGTAGAGAGTCATGTTCACCAATATCAAGAAATGATGGAATTATTCAAACCCCTTGACTTTTCTCAGATAGCATGTGCTCCCCATGCCATTACAAAAGATGCTATCAAGAAGCTCCCCATATTTCAGGGCAATAATGCCATCACTGCCAAGTCTCACCTTCGAAAGTTTGAAAAGCACCTGGTCAGTTATTGCAATGATGCTGCCCATGACCATGACGATGTCAAAATGACGCTCTTTGCTTTATCCTTGGAAGATGATGCTGAAGAATGGTACTTTGACCTAGATGATGATTCATATAAAACTCTTAGTGAATTCCTAGAGGGTTTTAAGAAGAAATGGGGGGAAAAGAAAGAACCAAGACATCTGCTTGCTGCCCTCCATAACATAAAGAAGATGGAGAATGAAACTATTGATGAATTTAATACTAAGTTTAGGCATGTGGTTGCGGACCTCCCTAGAGAAATCAAGCCAAGGGATGCCTCCATCCTCATATCTTATATTGAAGCTTTCACTGGTGATTTGAGGTACCAGTTAAGGGATAAAGAGCTGGCTGATCTAAAAACTGCTCATGAATTGGCTGAGAAAATAGAAAAGAATATGCAGTCTTCAGGAAAATCCAACATTCCAGGTTACACTAGGGGAAACACTTCATACAATGAAGAAAATGGAAAAGCCTTTGAATCAGAAGAAAAGGGAGCCTCTAAAGATCCCATGGAAAAGGTAACATACATGATAAAAGACTTGGTTACTAGTCAAAACCAACTTATGGCATATCAGTCTACACAATTGAATATTATGCAGAATAGAATAATCACAATGGAAATAAATAATGGACCTAGGTACTTTCAGCCTAGGCAGAATCAGATGTATCAAAATAAGTTTCCTCAACAAGAGCCTAGGATTCCAAACCAGTTAGACTCAACTAACATGGTAGAAGAAGTAATTCCATGGTGTAGACCCTGTGAACAATTCCACCAAGAAAGCACTTGTTATGTTGCAAATCAAGTCATGGAACATGGACTTCCTGAGGTCAGTAATCAGGAAACAAATGTAAGTGAGACTGATCATATATACATGGTAGGCTAGGCCTACCCTTTGTCACCATCTAAACAGTACAAGCCTGAGGATGAAACCATTGCAGAATCTTATAGTGAAACTTATGATGAAAACTGTAATATACATGATGGGACTCCTATGTGTTCTCCATATAATGATGACAGTCTGGAAGGTTTACTACCTTGTGGCCTTTTCTCTGAAGGAGATGAGTATGAGAATGAGGACAAGTATAGCTTGGAGCATGATACAAGTGACAAATACTCCCTTATCCCCGACAAAGATGTTCATGAGGAGTCCTGGACATTCATGGAAAATCCAGTCTCTGACATGAAGAAAGAGGAAAATAATGAACCAAAAACTTTTGATGGTTTTGTTGATTTTTCTGTCTATGGCATATCTAAAGGAGAGAGCATGGACCATGTAGCCTTGGGAAACTTTGATATGAAAAAGGAGCATGCAGTTTATCCACATGATCAATCTGAGCCATATATCAGTATCAATAATGAAGACATGGAGAAGCAGTGTTGTGAAAAGACAGATGTGATGTAGTTATTAGAATATCAGTCTCAACTATCATCTTCACATATAGAGTTTCCTGATGACTTGGAGCTGCTTGGGGCTTATACAGTGAATTATCATCCAGTAAGCCTTGATGATCAGTATGATGGTGTAGTCAATCTACCTCATCATTCTGATTTGTACATCAACCCTGTCCATTCATGGATAGAAGCAGCTTGCGCAAGCACTTACCAGTTTGGGAGGAAGTTTGATGACATTGTTCATGCCTATGATTTCCCATCCATCCCGCCTCTTCTGGATCATCACGCGGGTTTGCATTTTCTGAATAAAGTATCCTTACTTTGGCTGGTAACGAAAGACAAGGAATTTTTTTCTTATGTTAATAAAATTCTTAGGTGGTTACATTGGATTTCTAATTACACTTAACCCTTTTTATATCATGCTTAGAGTAGGAAAATAAGCTCCTTGAAAAAGAGCATTTACTTCCCGCAATTTTTTGTTTTGTACTTAGCTATAATCAAACATTTTTGTTTTCATTAGTTAGTTACATTTATTTTGTTTAAATAAATCAGCTTAATGGTTCATTTGGTTTTTTATGTAAAGCTTCTGCTACTAAGGTTTTCTTGTCAAGTTGATATGTTTTTACAGGGTGTATAAACCATAGATTCTGGTGTTCTCATATCCTCTCCTTTCCCTATGACCAGATCAAGCACACATCCCACAATTGGAGCCATAATGTTACCACCTAAGTTGCACTTAGTGGTTTTTTATCAAGTGAGCCTAGTGAACTGGACAAGGATAACTTGTTTGAACTTCAGAGAACCTTAAGTCTTCCTTCTGGAAAGCTTTGTTGTACTATATCACATGTCCATACCCCATGGGGGAATTTTAATAAATGTTCTAGCATGATAGTGTCTGTAAAAGACTCGGTCTCGTAGACTTTATTTGTCAATCCGATCAGCCTAGGGTGTTTTTGCCCTTGGTTATTATTGGTTGTTGAATAAACGACTGATAATTTCTGAGTTTTTCACTCAATCCTCCAAAGTTGGGGTGGTCGGCTTGGAATTTAGCCATATTGAGGTTATTAGAGTCTATGTGTCAATGTATAAACATGCTAGACATCATGGTCGAGTCATATGAACATGTCTAAGTCCCCCTAGGTTTTTTCAATTTTTCATTTTTAAAATTTTTTCAGTGTTTTTTATTAAAATTTAATTTTTCCAAAACTTAAGCTATTTTTTAATAGTTTAATTGGAAAAAATGATTTTGTAATAAAAGTGGGCCAAATAATCAGTTTCAGTCATGTAGGTGCTCATTTTCAAGCTAAGAGC
>LPNX010479378.1:401742-413849 GCA_001517045.1 Pseudotsuga menziesii
CTGATTTTCCATCACTCAGGTCAGAAAGCCCCAAAAATCAATTATTGATTATTTTAATTAATAAATTGATGAATAATGGAGCAAATCCAGAATCATAGATCAGTGGATTCTCAGCCGATTTGATTGAAATCAGTCAAATCTGAACCAGATTGACTAGATCTGACAAGTCCTTGACTGAAGGAGGTGATCAAATCAGATCCAAAGTTGATATTCAGCATATTTTATGGGGAATTTTACCCTCCCTCTCTCCTCCACACGTTTTTGGCTTATCTGGATGAGTTTTGGTGGATGCTTCAGTCAACAGGTTGAGGTGTCAATCAGATCAGCCCCCCGATTGACAGTTGCACTCAGTGAGACTCAGATCTGGCTCAGCTAGACACAGATTAGGCATTGATGGAATCTTCTTAAGCTTATTTGATCTATCTCCTTGGGATTTGCGCCCCCCTCGGATGGATCTCCTAGTTTTTGTATATATCCAGGCACAAGCTCCCTCTTCCAAGCTAGTTAGAGTTGGATTGAAGGGCTTGCTATTGTAATACTATTGTAATATTTTGATTGTTGAAATAAAGAAGCTTTGGAGGCCAAATGGTGTAATGCTCTAATATGTGTGGATTAAGCATTATCTTACGGCTATTGATGTTGCTGGCTTTTCTCTCAATTTCTGCATCTGAACACTGTCTGGCTTGAACGATTCAGCTGAATCAATAGGAGTATAGTTGGGCAAGTAAAGTTACTTGTTTTTCTTATATCTCATAGCATATATGTTAGAATATCTAGATTATACATGTTTAATAAGTTTATTTGCATGTAATTCTTGTCTCTTTTTCATATATATATCCAGATCGCATGAGGTTTCATGCAGGATTGTGTGTTTAGATTTCAGGTAGCAAGGATTGGATGAGCTGTGGATCTAGTTTGAATCCACTATACATAAAAAATATTTGTGTAGACATTTCCCCTCTGTAGTCCACTAACAAGTTTCCATTGCAGATCTGCTTCAACAACAAGCACTTCTCTTCTCCTTTTCCTCCTTCAAAATCAATCTTTTTTTACCTGGTTACTTTGTTCACAGCTTTGATATTGTTTAGATATATTATATTAAAGTAAATTTAACATAGATATATCTCCTAAAATCCCATAATCTATATCTTGTTCTTAAAAGGTTTCATAAGCATTCTAGATCTAGCTTCAGGGAAATCGTCCTTTTTGCATGGAATTTTAAAGAGAATTTGTAGCTTGCATGCATTAGATTTCTGTTTTCTATTATAAAATATAAATATAGAAATAAGTGCACATCATATTGGCTGCCTAAAAGGAAATCCAAGATCCCAAGGAAATCTTGCTTTCCTTGGTTCCCTTTTTACCCTTTTTTTAACTAGTTTTAACTTAGCTTTTTTTGGTTAAAAATAAGCTGACCCAAAGGTACTTTCAGAGTGATTTTGGGAATATTTCAGTCTAATAATATTGATGTTTTTTATCAGGTATAACATAAAAGAGGAATATATTCTGTTTGAAAGTGACTTTTGGGCCTTCTGAATCCCCCCAGGGGTCTCCCTTTTTGACTGAAATCTTTAATTTTTGCACTTTGTAAGATCTTGGTTTAATTTTGTATAAGAAAAAAGAGGATTCTTATCAATTTTATGATATTGTAACTGCTGGTAATAAAAATAATTCTGAATAGGCTCTTTTGAGCCCATTCCCCATCCCCCCTGGGGGATTTGCGTTCGTGTCATTTTTTGCTTTTCGTTCATCTTTTTTCAATATAGCATAGTAATAATATACATGGTAGTATACTTTGATTTAAAATCAATTGCATATTCCATTTCTATTGGTTTCAAAGTAACTTTAATATTTACCCCACGAGCCTCCTTTTGAGCTGAAAGGTGAAGAAAGGTTCGTGGTAGTCTAATTAGAAAATTGTGGTTTGCTTATATTTTTATGTTTCATTTGCTATCATAATTTTTTTCAGTAACCATAATAAAATAAACCCTCCTTGATTCCCTGATTGAGGTCCACTTTGGACCGAAAGAGGTTCCTTGAGGGTTTTCTTTTTAACAAGAACACCCATCTCAAAATTTACTAAAATTGACAAGACTCCAGTGTGTATGCTATGCACTTGGATGCGATTCATCCGATCAGTCAAGCTATATCAAAAGCACTTGAGTCACTAGAATAATTAGGATTCACTCTCCCAAATTGACAAACCATCAGGTGAAAATCCAACACCTAGATCAAACAATTACGGTGGCAAAATACCCAAAGGAAGCGGTAACTCCTGAAAAGTAACCTCGAGGCACCGATCTCTGTCACACCCTAACAGGTGCACTATGAAAAATATCCCTAGAGACTCCATTCATTGCACATATTCCTTGCGGGTAGTCGTGAAGGTTTAGTTTTGGACATACTCCAAGTACTCTCGGGTATATCTAGAGTCCACCCCTTCGCCTAATTTTAATCAACTCATATTTCACATTAACTTAAAACGTACCAAGAGGTAGCTGCAAAACATTCACTCCAAGCACATGCAAGTACACTGATTTTCTTTTGACTCCATTTTAAGGCACTGGTTATTTTCTTGCTATATATATATATATATATATTGTGTCTCAGCATTGTGCTTTCGTGCGCTCATTTTGTATCTTGTCATCTATGGTTGTTTATGGTTAAGTTTCAAACTCCTAAGTAATTCATTCAGTTTAACATCACCATACTAAGTAATTAGCCTTAGTACCTTAATAGGGTCTACCCCCCTTGGCTTTGTTAGGAGTTGAGCCTAAACGGAGGAGTCAAGAATAAGGTGATAGCCTTGACTCGAGACTTTCCCCTAATGGCACACCGAGTTGCTTGAATATTTCTGCCACGTGACCCAGGTGTGTGAAAGGTGGCAACAGGTACCAGTGATTTTTTTGTCTCCACCCAATGTACAATTTTTAATTTGGAAAAAATAGTGTCCAACAGTGTGTTAGCTTGTATAAGTGCAACATTAGGAGGAGTGTCCCAGAAGAAGACATTGTTTTACATGAGTTCGATATTTATTGATTGCATTCTATGCACTCAGCCCTTCCTAGCATTAAAGTGCCAATGGGATAAATATTGAGCCTTTGTGTATGTTGCCTATAAATTATTCTAGGCTCACAAATACTACAGCCATTTACAAGGATATTTGTGAGAACTTCATCATGCCATTGTATACATTAATTTTCTTGGCCGAATGCAATTGTATGTCAAAGGAAGCCTTGGAAGTTGTGAAAAACATCGGAAACTATTATTTGACAGAAGAAGGTTTATATTTAAGAATGTAAAGTGGTTCAAGAGCCCCTTCTCTTCTACCGAAGTATGCTACAGACTATGTGATCCATAAAGAGGCTGTGAGACAGTTGTACATTGATGGGATAGGAAATTTCCTTTTTGAGCAGAAGAAGGAAGTATATCCTCCAGTCCCCTTTTTTGTAGGGAGTTACAACTTTTCCAGGGTAAAAAATGCAACGGAATTTGTTAAGGAGCTAGAGTATTTTCACTTCAGTGAGATGAATTTCCATAGGAATGACTCTGAGGATAAAGTTTTTGATTATTGCACAGCAGCTAGAGTACATTTCAAGTATACAAATTTCTGGGATAAATATGAAGAGATCTTCCAGAATTCCCAAAACATGACAGCTTTGAGGAAAAGATTCAAACAAAAGATAGCTATTGTGGGAGGAAAGGGAAAAGATGCTGATAAACTCAAAAGACAGGAAGAAGATGCAGCAAATAAAAGGTTGGAAAAAGCTCACAGGTTAGTGCAAGAAGCAAAGAACTGGTTGTGAGATGAAGAAGAAGAAAAGAAGAAGACAACTAAAGAAGCAACAAAGAAGATAGAAGAAGATAAGAAAAGAAAGGAGGAAGAAGAAATACAGATAAGGAAGAAAGAAAGTGAAGGATTTAGATTAGAAGATGCCAATAAAGAGAAAGAGAAAGTAGTAAAGGAAGTGGAAGAATCGATAGTAGAGACACTGAGAAGAACAAGACCCTGTTGATCAAGGACGGAATCGGTCCGATATTGATCCATTCGAAACTGTTGTTCCATCTAGTAGTACAGCAAGAGAAAATCCTCTGACAGTATCTAGAATTGAACTAAATTTCTTTTATTCCTACAAGAGGAGAAGAAGTGCTTGATATGAACACCATTTACTATGACAAGGTAGAAAAGAGAATTTTTAAAAGAACAGAGAAAAAGGTGAACATTGGAGGTAAACCAGGAGTGATAGTGACTGATAAGACAGTGGTTCATGGTACACACAAAGATCCACGATTAATGGCAAAATATGTGGTATCCCTATCCTTAGCCACTGAAGATAATGTGGACAGAATAATGATGCATCTCAAGCAGTCCCAAAAGAAGGTCATATAGTTAAAAGAGAGCTTAAAAAAGGAGAGAAGTGAAAGTTAGAACTTGAAGAGAAAATATGAAGATATGATCAGTGTAGTTGAGCTATCCAAGGAAGAGTGTTAGACTCTACAAGTAGATAAAGATGCTTTGGTGCTATCTGCAGGCCATATAGAAAAAAAATCCTAGGCCACCTTGGCATATTTTGGGAAGCTACAACAAGGATATCGGGTTTTGGAAGCCGAAAGAGATACTCTAAGGCTATCAGTTGAGGAATTGAATAAGGAAAAGGGGAGGTTAGAAGATAAAGTGATAGAACTAGAAGTACAAAGAACCACTACAGAAGGGAAAGAAAAGTTGTATGAAACTCAGATAGTAGCCCTGGAAAATAAAAAGAATTCACTAGAAGTTTCATGAAAGACAACTATGGATCAGGAAGCCGATGTTGAACCTTTAAAAATCATGCTCTTATGCTCAGGAATAAGATTCATCAAATGCAGCTTCAGATGACGGAGGAGAGGTTTAAGGTTCAACAGATAGAAATTAGATTGGAGGAAATTATAAATAAAGATTCTTATTTCTTGGACAGGACACATGACATCTTAGAAACTCTACAGGGAAGAATGGCATGGGTGGAAACAAGTAAAGAACCTCCCATAGATGTACCTTCCAAATACCTGGAGACGATAAAGCTGGAATATGAGCTGATCGAGTTTGCTAGCAAAGCAGCAGAAGAGCTGGTGACGATAGTGAGGAAGACGAATAATGCATGTGAATAATTCTACAAAAGATTCCTCCTAACTTACAATTGGTGTCATATTTATGCTAGAAGGATATTAGAGGTGTTGTCAGAGCATGAGATATTTTTGAAGCAATTACAAGAACAATGCAGCGAAGACAAACATGCCATTCAGCTAGTGAATAAATTAGATGAAGAGGTGCTTAAAAATGAAATAGCACATGCGGTAGTTAGTAGTCACTTACTGGAAGACCAACTTCATCTGATTCCAGCAAGAGTGGAGGGTATAAAAGCTTAGGCTACTAAGCATGAAATTACTATCAGATTTCTAGAACCTTCTGGTTTTGAAAACATAGTATCAGATGCCAATGCATGGAGTAAATTTATGAATGAGCAAGCTGAGCAGTCTTAGTTGGATTATTTAGAACATTTTTGATATAATATATTGTATTTTGAGTCCATAAGCTAAAGGACAAATTTTAGTAAAGGAAAGGTTAGGGGAAGCCCAAAAGGAAATGAGGGAAAATCAAGAGTTTTACTTTTTGTATAAATATAGGAAAGCTTTATGTATAGAAGGACCTTTTTTCAGACTATCTTTGTGCAAGGTTATTGTAAGAAGAATTATTTCATATTATAATAAAGAGTTATATTTTCAGCTGGAGAAAGCACTGTGGGGTTTCAAATGCTTGACATGGACTGGTTGGATGTGAACTGTTTTTGTTTCAGCTTGTTTCTATGAACTGTGAGATCATTCTAACTTATGAATTCTTTCATGTTATGAATGTGCTCCTCTTTATTTATGTGAAATTGCCACAATCATATCTGAGTAATGAATGTTTTAATTAACAATGAACTATCTCTCTGTTTATCTATCTATTTATATTCGTGTATTCAAAAATATTATCAGCTATCTGTAGTATTCTAAATGCATGTGATACAATACATTACTTATTATTAATTACAATATTGCTCCCTAGGGATAGGTTAGATTAGTTTTAGTTAGTTTTCTTTGTTTATGATTTATAAACGAGAGAGCTAAGACGAGAGGTAAGAACCTGCACATCACATTGTGACACTCCTCGTTATCTCTATAAACTGCATTTAGCTAGGCACATGCATATCATATCATGCAGATTGTTATTTCAGAACAAGGTAAGAACAAATTTGATGTTATTTCAACTTTGGTTATTAATATCATTTTTATGATTTTATCAACTCAAAATTATATTATTTAAAGAATATTTAATGTATTGTTTGATATGTATATTTGTTTGTAGATTTTATTGTTTTTTTTGGGAAAATTAACACCAAAACGCATTCAACCTGCCTTTTGCTTGACATGTCCAACTCACAATCCAGCTTGGCGTTTAGCTCGTCATCCAGCCATCGTGCAAAATTCGTTGTTGGTTTTCCATGTTTTTCTTAGATCGATGCACATCATTTCCAGCTCATGGTTCAGTGTTCCATTGAGCTCACCGTTCAGCTCACCCATCAGCCTGCACACTATCCATAACTAGTTTTTGGAATTTAAACATGAAACAACTTGCAACTGAACTGATCATCCACGCGTCTGGAAGGATCACCACCTAGCTGCTCACTATCCATGCATTCAAAGGGATGCACATTTGTTGTTTACTCATGACCTCCTATGTTTTAATATTAAACTATCACAAACATGTATGTTAAAGGGATAGAATGACCTACATTCTAGAAAACCGACTGTGTCACCGTTGTTTCTCTCCACAACACCACTAGTCCACATGCTCGTGCTGATGAAGGACCTACGTTCTAGAAACCTATTGCTGTCTACAAGCCCGCGTTCAACACCATCCCATCAACCATGCTATGGAATGGATTGATGCCACACTGAAGAGGATCTTCCCATGTGAAAGGAGAAATATCACGCCACGATTCATGATGTAGAGTTCACGCTTACGACAAAGAAGGAAGACGTCCATGCGTTGGTTACTGGATTCAATAAAGTGCTTTTAAATATTGACTAAAATTAGAGAGTAGTCGGCCTTTAGGGTTGACTTGCTCATCTCTCATGTAAACTATATATATCAGTCTATGAATAAAGAGTAGAGTTAGCTAGTCAAGAGAGTTAGAGAATTATTTTGTTAAACACTATAATTTTGTTTCTGAATTTAAATAAGGAGCTGTATGCATTGCTGTTGAAGATTGCATTTGAGTAGGAGTTAACAAAAATCACCCCTGATTGTTGAGAGAACCCCTCATCAACGAGAGGTTCATTTTTTTGTTTAATTCGGTTCTTTATTTTCTATTTTAGCTAGTCTAGTTTAATTTCCAATTTTGTTTTCATTAGATAATAATAAATGCTATTTTATTTCCTATACTGCAATAGCTTAGTTTTATTTCAGTAGTTAAACAAGTAGATGCACGCATAGCTTTTCTTTCAGTCATTTGTTTGTAGTTATTTGATTTCAGTTATTTTATTTACAATCATTTCATTTCATTATTGCTTTCAGTCTTTATTTCCAAACATATAAAATAGTTTGCTTCCATTTCAATTCAGTCTTGTTTATTCATTTCCTGTTATGAATTTGCTTATATGAAATAGTTTGCTTTCATTTAGATTCAGTTATATTTATTTATTTCCTGCTATGAATTTGCTTAAGTTAATTTCGAGTCTGTTTAAATTAATTTCCATCTTTCTAATTAGTTTAATATGCAATTCTTTCTTTTTGTTTAAGAGTTAGTTTGAAGTTAATTTGCTGATTAAATATGTTTGTTTATTCATTCCATGCATTAGGTTTAGATCTACATAACTTCAGCCAAAGAATTAGTTCATTCAGGTTAGTTTTTATCATTTTCAACTACACAGACTGCCATTCAGACTGTCTATTCAGTCTACCATTCAGTCACCCTTTACAGATCTACTGTTCAGTCTGCCATTTAACCCTCGGTTATGTTTTTAGTGTTTTTTATGTATTTTAAGATTGTTTCTAGTTTTGTTTTGTCAATATTTGGATTATGTTTGTAGTTGGTATTTTTATTTAAGCATTTCAATTAAAGTTTGATTGTTTTAGGTTATTGATTAACGTTTTAGTATTATTCTTTTATTGTATTTTCACCTTAAATTAAATATGGATTAAGTTGTTTTTATTTCTTGAATATTAAATACTGATTTATTTTTACTAATGTTTTATATCATGGTTATCTTTTTTTTGCATATAAAGTTTAGGGTTAGATGTATTATTTTTAAGAAGAAGTTAGATTATTTCTAATCATAGGAATCATTCTTGTTTTAGGTATGTATTTATTAAAGAATATAGTTTAAATATATTTCTTAAATTTTCTACTTGCTTATGTTTATTATGTTTATTAAGTTTTCTACTCGCTTCTTTCAAAGTTTTATTTATTAAGTTTTCTACTCAGTTTTTCAGTTTTCTATTCTTTGTAAAATAATTTGTCTTTTTACCCCAGCCTTTCGCCTAAGGATTAGTTAGTTGGTTATTCGTCAGCTCAGTTGTGATAATTCCTTTTATGTATGAGTTAGTGTCTGAAGTTATACGTATTATTGTTTATATCTTTTTTTTAGTAGCTGTTTAAAATTTGATACTCCAGTCCAGTCCAAATATTTAGATAGTATTAGGAGTTTGACTCGGTTTTTCATTTTGAAAGATTTTTCGATATTTTGTTTATTGAAATATATCCACGACACCCTAGGAGCCTTTTTACCTTTGCATACATTTTGTGTCAAATCTAAGCCTACCAACCCGGTCAATAATTAAATATTAGGCATATTTAAGACAGTAGAACACACCCAACATTTTTGGTGTCGTTGCCGAGGAGTTGTTTTATAAGGTAGAGTAAATAGGGTTTCTTTATGAATTTTAGATAGAGAGATAGATTACTTTTATATTACACAGCAAGAGGGAGGGGAGAACAGTAAGATGCAAAGAAGACTTCACTACGAAATTCCTGGAATTTTTGTGGTGTAACAGCCAGATGCATCCACTATAGTGGCATGCCCCAAAGCCTTGTTGTTCCTTTGTTGTTTTTGTAAGTATGTTATTTTCTGCATTCTTCATGTACTTGTTTTTCTTTTTCTAGAACTGACGCATCTGTTATAACAGGCGCTCCCAAACTCAGCAACAATAGTAATAGCATAACTTTCCTTTAATTTAGTTTTCTTTTCATGAACCGACTTAGAGATCCTTAGGATAGATTTATTAAAATAGGAAAAGCTATCGACATTTCTACTAACTTTTCCAAGGGACGTAATACCCGAACTACTAACTCACCAGAAAGGTATCAAAAAACACCCAAAGGGAGTAATTCTACTTAGAAACCTAAAGAAACTATTTCAAGAGATATTACTAAGAAAACCATAGAAGGAGAAGGAGCCTTCACCAGAGGTCATGAGGACCTCATTCCGGAATAAATTCAAAAGGATCAACCACTAGTAACTTGTAGTTCTCCACTAGTCACAGAACCAAAGGATACGACCTTTTCACTAGTAGTAAGTCCAATTTTTTTTGACCTTGTTGATCCTAAGTAGGTAAAATCCCTCTTTGGAAACCCCATAGATACAATCATCTCACAAATTAATACATCCACAGTAGAATCTACTATCCCTCTAGGGTTCAATAAGAAAAAAGTTGACTATAGGAAGATCTCTCCCGAAACAGAGCATTTGGGTGCTCCATTATCAGCTCGAAAGGATCTTAGTAGGTATATTTATATTCAAAACCCAACCTATATGGAGGGATGAGGAGAGAATGAAGATCGTAATGAAGTTAGAAATAATGAAGGAGAAGGAGAAAATCAAAATGAGGCTACCTTTAGGTTTCCTATTCTAGATATTGTACTGGATGTAAATATGAAAAACATCCCTCCTTCTTCTTTACCTACCTTTTATGGAAAGAGTAATGAGGAACCAGACACATTCTTGTTCGAGTTTGATATTCTCTGTAGGAGCTATAATTATCTACAAGATGATCACAAACTAAAACTCTTTCCTGCTACATTAAAATATTCCGGCTTGCAATGGTTCATGGTATTAGCTGAATCCACTATCAAGACTTGGGATGACATGAGAACCTCATTCTTGCGAAAGTATCAAGAATACTGCAAACCTAAAGATTCTCGACACGATATATTCAAGATACAACAACTTGAAGATGAAATCCTAGNAGTAATGACTATTTTTTTTCCAAGGTGTAGAACAAAACATCCCCAAAGGGAATGTCCATTGAACAATATCTCTATATGTCACATCTGTACAGAGGAACATTCGATAGATAACTCTCCATCCTTGCCTAGATTGCAAGCCATATATAGGAGTGGGTATGTAGGTGAAACATCTAGGAGGCCTCCTCAAAAATCTAGAGATCAGTCAGCATATCAGAGTTTTCCACCACAATCCCCACCCTATTACTCTCCATACCAACAACCCCAACAATGGAACAATCCAAGTTGGCAGAGTTGGCCACCTCAGTATCCTCCTCCTTAATTTCCATAGCAACAATATTGGTCATAGGGGTGTAGAGGATATCCATACCCTCAGTCACAACCTATCCCTCCACCTAATCATCCTTATCCTCAACACCAACCGAATTTCTAGCAGCATTCACCTAGATTTGTACCATTAGTTCTTCTCATTGCACAACAACCTCATCACTTCTAGAATACAAATCCTCCATGACCGACATTATTACCTGTGCAACCAATACCTTAATATATTAATAAACCAACTCAATCTCTTAACAATATTGAGTTGCAAACTATTCCATCCTACCTTTTTTTCACTGTACCTATACATGAGATTCATTTACGGTATGGAAGAGTTGTTAATGATAAACACAGAACATCAGTCATCATTCATGAGGAAAACAAAGAAGAAGAAGATTCAAATGAACCCATGAATGATGACATCTTGGAGGATGTGAAGATCCAAAAGTTCCAGTACCTATCCATTCTCCACAAGAACCTACTCAGGAATAAAGAATTCCTCCATTTCCAGCAAGACTAGTAATAAAAAAACCCGTAGTTCATTTCGAGTATGATATCTTGAATGAATTAAAGCATATCTGTATTAAAATCCCATTATTGCAAGCTATTAAAGATATACCAATCTACAATAATGTAATAAAAGAATTATGGATTAAATGCCCAGGGAAGAAACAAAAAGACCCCCTTACAATTCATGTCATGGGAGAGATGTCTGAATATATGTCAAATAAGTCCCGAATTGAAAAATATACAAATCTACGAGCCCCAACTGTGACTGTAATTATAAATAATACCACCATAGATAACAAATTAATCGATTTAGGATCAACCATCAATATGATGACCACCGCAGTTTTAGAATATTTACAGTTGGGACAAAATCTTTGACCTACCCCTTCCATCTTGGAACTAGTAGACCATACTATGGTAACGCCTGCTGGAGTCCTGGATGACATTATTGTATCAATAGCTTCATTGGAATACCTAGTCAACTTTATGGTCATAGAATCAAAGGATCCTTCTAAAGGACACCCTATTATCTTGGGAAGACCATGGTTAGCTACTGCCAATGCTTTTATAGGATGTAGGGATGGGNTGAAGTACGTACACTTTTTCTCAAAGGAATCTTTGAGGACTTGCTAGAGAGTCTTAATCTCATGGAAGCTGGTGATATTTCTCATAAGTCCTTTGCACAAATCGGTGATATGTGTAAGAATTATTCTATAAATAGGGGGGATGTTGGGAAAAACTTTCGAGATCCTTATAATAAAAATGTAAGAGGAAATGTTCCCAGTTTAGCAGGAGTTACAAGGATGGAATTGGGTAACCTATTGGAAAATTTTAAGAATCGCATATTAGGATCCATGGGTTCTCAATTAGATGCTTCACAAGCCAATAAAAGGCAAGATTAAGAACAGGTAGTTGTTACGGAGAGAAATTCCTATGGCTTGGGGTACCACAACAGACAGCTAGACTCCAAAAATCAATCTTCTCCAATATGCAATAGAAATAAACAATCTAACA
>LPNX010479378.1:414714-432557 GCA_001517045.1 Pseudotsuga menziesii
ATGACCATTACCAATGGGTTGTCTACCCAAAGTCTTATTTTATATCCCCCGACACAATCAGTAACTGAAAATTCATGGTGGTTAATTTTTTCCTTTGGGGACGAATATTTTGATGACCTTTCCTTTCCTAGTGATTTCTCCTAGGCATTGCGGGAGCAGACTACTGAGAATGTATTGAATCAGTTTATTTCCTCCACCACTAGTATATATTTTCTTCAGTCATTTGCTAAATTTGATCAAATACTTGGAGATGAGTTTTTGGAAACTATGGCTCTCTCAATGTTTATAGAAACACCTTGTGTCTTCACAATTGAAGAGCATATGAGACATTTCACCATACCTTGTGAAGTCAGCCCTGAAAAAAGTTCTGCACATAAACATAGGGTTAAGTTAAGATCAACAAGCTCAACTACTTAAGGTTCTTAAGAAACAAGTCGGAGCATTCGCATGGGAATACACTAATATGAAGGGTATACACCCTGACACCTATATTCACCATATTTATATGGATCCAAATATACCACCTGTAAGACAACCTCAAAGGAGGATGAATCCTGCTTTGAAGGATATAGTAAAAGAAGAATTACAAAAACTCCTTACCGCCGGTTTCATCTATCATATTTCCGATAGCAAATGGGTGTCTCCTCTAGTGGTAGTTCCAAATAAAGTTATAGGAAAATGGCATATTTGTGTGTATTTTAGAGAACTAAACAAAGATAATCTTAAAGACTACTTTCCTTTTCCCTTTATTGACCAAGTATTAGATACCTTGTCAGGTAAACAATATTTCTCCTTTCTTAATGGATATAATGGATACAATCAAATCCTAATAGCACTCGAAGATCAAGATAATACCACTTTTACATGTCCTTGGGGGACATTTTCTTATCGAGTTTTTCCATTTGGCTTATGTAATGCACCCACTACTTTTTTTATCTTATACATGACTATGTTGAGGTATACATGGATGATTTTATAGCCTATGGTAATACTTTCCAAGAAACTCTCGACAACCTCGAGAAAGTTTTGATCCGATGTCAAGAGAGAAACTTAGCTCTTAGTCATGAAAAGTGTAAAATGTTACTGACAGAAGGTATAGTTTTAGGACACCTTATTTCTTGTCAAGGAATTAAGCTAGACCTTGCTAAGATCGAAGTAATAGTTGGCCTTCCCTCTCCAAAAACCCAGAAGGAGGTGAGAAGCTTTCTGGGTCATGTAGGCTATTATTGTCATTTTATTGAAAAGTTTACAAATATAGCTACACCGATGTTTAAATTGCTCGTAAAAGATGTAGAATTCCAATGGACATAATCTTGTCAAAATGCTTTTGAGATTTTAAAAGCTAAACTATCAGTAGCACCAATACTTAGGGGCCCTGACTAGATCCTTCCCTTTCATATATCTACTGATGCTTCTGATATGGCCATAGGAGGAGTCCTAGGCCAAAAAGAAGAACAATCACCTTATGCCATTTATTTTATCAGAAAAAATATTTCTCCTGCCGAATTAAACTATACCATTACTGAAAAATAATTTTTGGCAGTAGTCTATTCTATTAATAAATTTCACCATTATATGACAGGGTACAAAGTTTTTGTGCACACCGATCACTCTGCCATTAGATTCTTATTGAATAAACCGACCACCAATGGTAGATTTGCCCAGTGGTGTCTCCTATTACAAGAATTTAATATTACTGTGATTGATCAACCTGGTAAATAAAACTTAGTAGCAAATTTCCTTTCTTGTATACAACACTATAGTGATACTAAACGTATTGATGATACTTTTCCTGACGAACAAATATTTGTTGTATCTATTCAAACCCCTTGGATTGTTGATAGTGCAAACTATCTAGCGACTGGAAAAGTACCACACCATTTGGATCCACTTGAGAAACGTCGCATAATAGTACAAATCTCTAACTATTCTTGGGTTGATAATGACATCTTTCGCACTAGCCCATATCTTATTATTAGAAGATCTGTGCAAGAGGATGAAATGATAGACATCCTCAAAGCATCCTATGATGGACCATGTCGAGGACACTTTTTTGATAAACGAACTGCATACAAAGTACTGCACTCTAGTTATTACTGGCCAAGCATTTTTAAGGATGCTGCCAAGTATGTTAAAGGATGTGATAGTTGTCAAATATTGTGTAGACCCACGACATCATACCAAATGCCTTTACAACCTCATGTCATGATTGAGCCTTTTAAAAAATGGGCTCTTGATTTTATAGGACCAATCTCTCCCATGTCTCATAAAAAGAACTATATCTTGGTTTGCACAAATTATGTTACGAAATGGGTAGAAGCTAAAGCTTTTTTTAGGGATACAGAGAAATCTGTAGTGGAATTCATATATGAAGAAATATTTACCCGATTTGGTGTACCAAGAGAAATTTTCACAGACCAAGGTACTCAACTCACTTCCAAATTAATGCAAGAGCTCACTACGAAGTATGGTATCTGACATTTCAAGTCTTCACCTTACCATCGTCAGGCTAATGGCCAGGTAGAATCAACCAATAAAGTATTAGAAGCTATTTTAACCAAGACCATTCACTTACATTATAAGGATTGGGCGGATAGACTTCCAGAGGATTTATGGGCCTATAGGATAACATGGAGAAATACTACCGGACATACCCCCTATGAGTTAGTATATGGAAAACAAGTCATTTTTCCTATTGAATTTCAAGTTAAAATATTTCGTATGGAAACACAGTTAAGTATGGATTTGGACGAAGCACAGAAACAACGAATCCTACGGATTTATGAATTAAATGAAATTAGACAGGATGCGTTCCAAAGAACCATGCTAATACAGAATCAACGGAACCAATGGCATGATAAATTTATCAAGCAAAAGCAATTTAATGCCAGAGATTGGGCATTACTATTTGATTCATGGTTTAAAAACATTAAAGGAAAATTAATTACCCGTTGGTTGGGCCCTTATGAAGTAGTTACATCTTTTGACAATGGATCAGTAAAAATTAAAACAATTGATGGCTCAGAAGTTTCCTTTATAGTGAATGGACATAGACTTAGGCTTTACTACCAACCAACATCTAGACAGGATTTTGTACAAAACATTTTACAGCACAAAGAAATGGAATTGATTGAAGAGGAAGTTATTTCTCCTCCTCCTGATCCGTGAAATCATTATGGGTTATCATCACTTGTATATATGTAGATATGTTTTTTGCTTCTATGAATAAATAAGAGTGACTTTTGATAAAATAAATTACATGCAACTCTTTTTCTTTCTATGTTTTTATGAATAAATTGAATCATCTAACAAGTGGTTTTTCAATTTCATCATGGATGCTTTATCTCTATAAGCATCTCATGAAGTATTATTTGGAAAAGGTAATTACACTTGTAAGGTATCTTAACTTTTCTTAATTTGCAGTTTGTAGTGACAATTAAGGATAACTCCTTGCATATCATTCTTAACTGCTCCTTTTATGATTTAGATAGTTTCTAATATTTTGATTCAAACATGTATATTTCTGATTTTGTTATTTCAAAAGGTGCTTGATAAGACCTATTTTCATTATCATTCATCTTGTGCCTATGGATTAGTAGTCATCGTATACGTGTTTTCAAAACTTGTCTCTCAAATATCTCTTTGTGATAACTCGAGAGTAGGTGGAATTTTTACCTGTGGGGAACATTACTTATTTCTTCTAAAAAAGATAGATTCTAAGGTCAAAGAATAGCTTTAAGTTACTCTCTTTTGGCGTGATTTATGATTAAGGCTATTATGAAAAGTATTTGTAAGTTTATTTTTGCATAATTGAATTATGTGTTTTAGCAGGGATTAGCATGCTCTAGTACCAATCTACTTCCATATACTGAATATCATTATATAAGGAAAACCCACCAGGGTACTGAATAGGCCTGCTGGCAGTGGGTCAATGCTGTGTAACAACTTGAAACCAGGAAGCTTGATAAATGCAAGTAAACCTGCTGGGGTACTAAACAGGCTCATTGTCAACGGGATTATACTTGCATGCTACCAAGATAAACCCACCGGGGTACTGAACAGGCTTGCTGGCAGTGGGAAAATATCAGGTAAAGAGGTCTGGTTAATGCACTACTATGCACATGATTCATAAAATAATGACCATATATAGGAATTGTTTCAAAAAATTATAAATAAAATGTTAAGGCCCATTATCTTTACTGTCACTTGAGAATGGCTATAAGTTGGGCTTAGACCTGGCCATCTAATTCAATCACTACTTAGGATGTTATTATCCTAGAAATGGGACCCATAGTTACATCTCTCATAGACTCTGGGGTAAACTCAAAGTATTTTATGATGACAAGATATCTTTACAATGAGGCATAGATTCCTAGATTTTCCTATCGCATTCTTTCAATTATGTTTTGTCTCTTTAGATGGTCTTTCTAAGCACTGTTATTTCTCATAAATATACATATCTGAATCACTTTCCTTTACTAGTTAATTTTTCTTTTCTTTATAAAACAATAACAACATACTCGCCCTTTTTATTATCTGAAATAAACTATTCTTCTCCTTTGCATGAGGACATGCCATATCTTTGGTTTGGGGGAGGATTAGGAAGATTTGGAACAAAATATTTGTCTGCCTTCATCTTTTATTATTATTATGACAAAATTGCTTATCTCCGACAAATGTTAAATTGTTTTCAGGTTATAGGATGAAGCATGTTTTTAGAAAAAACAAATCAATCAATCAATATGAAGGATTTTATGGAAGACTATATGGAGGATTTGAATAATGGTTCAGATGATGGTCTGAATGAGATATTGTTGTATTATAGCATGAATGATTAAAATTTGTCAATCAAAATTTTGTTTTTGAACATAGTTTTATATTTTTATATGGATGCTTTGACCTTAAAATTTCTTTTGTTATCATTTTACTATTAGCATCTTTTTATTTTACACGTGAATACTATTTTTCTTGTTAACTAAGAATGTTATTTATGCATTTGTGATATATGTTCAAGCTGTCCAAAGTATTACTTTGGACATGGTTGAACTGACTATAAACTTTATAAATTTATTTCTCAAACGCATATGCTTGTTAAATGACACACATCTTGAATTTTGCTATAATAGCATGGTCTCCTAAGAAATCTAAATCTTTTACTAGTCCATCATTTATTGTTTCCTTACTTCTATTTTTTACACCTTCTATCTAATAAATCTGATATCATAACCATTAAAAAAATGCTGAATTATTTTTGAACTTGACAAGTTATTAAAATAAGACTGTTAAAATATTTTCTATTTTAATATTCTTTTATAAGATTAAAGTTTAAATCATTCCCTTCATTTGACAAGTAGAAGGCAGTTACTATCGCAACTTTGCCTTCTTTCTTAATTATTTTCTTTTTGCTCAGTGGGACCTGGCATTTCTTTGGTTTGGGGGAATGCTGAGCCTCATTTTATTATCATTTTTGGCAATTAAATAACACATTTAAACACATATTTTATTATATTTAGTATATTTTATGTAATGCTGATTGTTATTTCAACACAAGGTAAGAACACATTTGATGTTATTTTAACTTTGGTTATTAATATCATTTTTATGATTTTATTAACTCAATTATATTATTTAAAGCATATTTAATGTATTATTTTATATGTATATTCGTTTTCAGATTTTATAGTTTGTTTGGGAAAATTGACACCAAAACGGATTCAACCTACCTTTCGCCTAACATGTCCAGCTCATGATCCAACTTGGCATTCAACTCGTCATCCAGCCATTGCATGAAATTCGCTATCGGTTTTCCATATTTTCCCTAGATCAACGCACAACATTTCCAGTAGGGATGATTTTAAGGAACCATACTTATTTAAAAGTGTATAAATGTGGGCGAATATTTCAAATTTGTAAAAAGCCAACTATAAAATGATTGGAAATATTTTTCAAAAAATATTTTAATTTCCAAGAATTTTCTATCATTTATATAATAATTTGGCAATAAAAAATGGGCAAAACAGGGCTTCAAAAAATGCAAACTAGCAAATCTTTTTTGGGAGAAAAACTTGGAAAAATAGCCCACTGGGCTAAATTTTTCCCCTAAAAGTATCCCTGTCTAGCTCACGGTTCAGTGTTTCGTTCATCTTGCCGTTCAGCTCGCCCATCAGCCTACACGCTGTCCATAACTAGTTTTGGGCATTTAAACATGAAGCAACCTGCAACTAAACTAATCATCCACGCATCTAGAAGGATCGCCACGTAGCTACTCACTATCCACGCGTTCAAACGAATGGAAATTTTTTGTTTACCCACGGCCTCCTCTGTTTTAATATTAAACTATCACAAACCTATGCATTAAAGAGATAGAATGGCCTGCGTTCTAGAAAACCGACTATGTTTCCGCCATTGCTCTCCACAACACCACCAATCCACACACTCGCACTGATGAAGGACCTGCATTCTAGAAACCCGTTGTTGTGTAAAAGCATGCGTTCAACACGAGTCAATCAACCACACTAAGGAAGGGATTGACGCCATGCTGAAGAGGATCTTCCCATGTGAAAGAAGGAATATCACGCCATGATTCACGCTATAGAGGTCACGCTCATGGTGAAGAAGGAAGATGTCCATGCATTGGTTGCTGAAATCAATAATGTGCCTTTAAAGATTGACTAAAATTAGAGAGCAATAGACCTTTAGGGTCGACTTGCTCATCTCTCATGTAAACTATATATATCAATCTCTGAATAAAAACCAGAGTTAGTTAGTCAAGAGTGTTAGAGAAGTATTTTGTCAAACACTGTAATTTAGTTTCTGAATTTAAATAAAGAGTTGTATGCATTCCTGTTGAAGATTGCGTTTGATTCGGAGTTAGCAAACATCACCCATGATTATTGAGAGTGCCCCTCATCAACCAGAGGTCCATTTCTTTCTTTAATTTAGTTCTTTCTTTTCTATTTTAGCTAGTCTAGTTTAATTTCCAGTTTTGTTTTCATTAGATAATAGTAAATGCTATTTTATTTCCTGTATTGCATTAGCTTAGTTTTATTTCAGTAGTTAAACAAGTAGATGCACGCATAGCTTTGCTTTGAGTCATTTGTTTCTAGTCATTTTCTTTCAGTTATTTGCTTTTAGTTAGTTTATTTACAGACATTTCATTTCAATATTGCTTTCTGTCTTTATTTCCAAACATATAAAATAGTTTGCTTCCATTTGAATTCAATCTTGTTTATTTATTTCCTGGTATGAATTTGCTTATATGAAATAGTTTGCTTTCATTTAGATTTAGTTCTTTTTATTTATTCCATGCCATGAATTTGCTTAAGTTAATTTCCAGTTTATTTAAATTAATTTCCAGCTTACTAATTAGTTCAATATGCAAGGCTTTCTTTTTTTTTAAGAGTTAGTTTGAAGTTAATTTCCTGATTAAACAGGTTTGTTTATTGATTCCATGCATTAGGTTTACATCTGCATAACTTCAAATGAATAATTAGTTCATTTAGGTTAGTTTTTACCATTTTCAACTATACGAACTTCCATTCAGACCGTCTGTCTAGTCTGCCATTCAGTCACCCTTTACAGATCTACTGTTCAGTCTGTCATTTAACCCTCGGTTCTATTTTTAGTGTTTTTCATGTATTTTAAGATTGTTTCTAGTTTTGTTTTGTCAATATTTAGATTATGTTTGTAGTTCGTATTTTTATTTAAGCATTTCAATTAAAGTTTTATTGTTTTAAGTTATTGATTAAGGTTTTATTATTCCTCTTTTATTTTATTTTAACCTTGAATTAAATATGGATTGAGTTGTTTTTATTTCTTGAATATTAAATACTGATTTCGTTTTACTGTTGTTTTACGTCATGGTTATCTTTGTTTGCATATAGAGTTTAGGGTTAGATGTATTACTTTTAAGAAGAAGTTAGATTATCTGTAATCATAGGAATCATTCTTCTTTTTGGTATGTATTTATTGAAGAATAGAGTTTAAATATCTTTATTAAGTTTTCTACTTGCTTTTGTTTATTATCTTTACTAAGTTTTCTACTTGCTTCTTTCAAAGTTTTATTTATTAAGTTTTCTACTCGCTTTTTCAGTTTTCTATTCTTTGTAAGATAAGTTGTCTTTTTACCCTAACCTTCTGCTCCAGGAGTAGTTAGTTGGTTATTTGTCAGCTCAGTTGTGATAATTCCTTTTATGTATTAGTGAGTGTCCAAAGTTATAAGTATTATTGTTTATATCTTTTTTTTTAGTAGTTGTTTAAAATTTAATACTCCAGTCCAGTCGAATTATTCAAATATTTTTAGGATTTTGACTCGTTTTTCATTTTGAAAGATGGTTCGATCTTTTGTTTATTAAAATATCTCCACGACACCCTAGGAGCCTTTTTACCTTTGCATATATTTTGTATCAACTCTAATCCTACCAACCCAGGTCAATAATTAAATATTAGGTGTATTTAAGATAGTAGAACACACCCAATAGTAACGATAGATATTCTTCCATTATCAAATTTGGAACCATGGGAGTACAGCCTCGCTTGCCTTACTACGTGTCTCTTTGGATTCATGTAGAGTGTCTCAACAACACCATCATGTGTACTGTCATTGATGAAGGGGCTACAGATTATGTGATGTCTTTGTCTTTTTGGAAGGGCTTAGGCTCTCCCACATTGTCTCAGTCTGCCAACATGTTGACGACTTTCGATGGATGATCATTTTAGCCGCACAATATACTTCTTTCTCTAGAGGTCCAATTGGGAGGGACGACTGTCGCGATCCAGGTCGAGGTGTTTGGTGTACCCCTTGACTACAATATTTTGGTGGGTAGGAATTGGATATACAATATGCAAGCTGTAAAATCTTCCTTATTTCGAGTGGTTTGCTTTCCATTTAATGGGAATATCATTACTATTGATCAAAATTCTTTCCAATATGCGAGTGTAAACATGCCACTGGGAGATTCTATCTCGATTATCAATAGTTCTCAGCCGGTAACTAAGAATGTGCATGTGGGTATGTATCCTTCTGTTATGGAAACCTTTAGTTGTCCTACGCCTGTTCTTATGATTGGGTCTAGTCTTGGTGGGGCTTCATCCTCATTGAATCCGGTACCATTTCGTGCTACCTATATGGAAGATCCTTGGATTCTTCCTTCACCGAGTACCTCGAGTGTGCCTGTCAAGACAGACGTGTCATTTCCTGCAACAATGGTGGTGTATCAAGAAAATCTTGATCATGTTGTAGAGCCTATTCCTTTCTCTTCGTGGATGGAGGAGGAGGACCCTTATGTGTTTCCTGCATGGGAAGTAGAGTCATCTCACTCTCATGACTTCCTTGATGATATGTTTTGATCATATGAAGCTATTATTGAGGCCATGTCTAGGATTGAACAACCTTGGGAAGAGTTGCAACATAGATCGTATTTCCTTCCTAATCTTGATCGGTTAGAGTGTGATAAATTTAGGGCAATTCTAAGCGAGAAGGTTGGTAACCCCGTGGTCCCATTAAGCTCTCATGGTCATATGGCTGAAGAGAACATGGGTAACCTATCACCAATGATTCCTATCAACATTTCTCATGATCCTGGTAAGATTGAGAATGTCTACATTGGGGCAGATTGTTCACTCGATGATATTAAAGAGTATGAAAATATTTTTAAGGAGTTTCATGATACTTTCACTTGGTCATACGAAGAAATGCTAGGTATAGACCCTCGTATTGTCGAACATGAGATCAAGACTTATCTAGATGCAAAACCGATTCGACAACATTTGCGTGACGTGAATCCAAGAAAATCACCCGCCATTAAAGCAGAGATAGAAAAAATACTCAAAGATTGTTTTATCTATCTCGTTCCCTTGATGAAGTGGGTTTCAAATCCTATTTCGGTGGATAAGAAGCAGGGAGCGATCAAAATATGCACTGATTTCTGTGATTTAAATTGAGCCTGTCCTAAATATAATTTCCCTACACCATTTATTGATCATATTTTGGATGAGTGTGCAGGAAGTGAGGTATTTTCTCTTATGGATGGATTTTCTAGTTATAATTAGATACAAATAAGCCTGAGGATCAACACAAAACTGCATTTATTTGTCCTTGGGGGATTTTTGCATATCAGAAAATTCCCTTCGGCCTTAAAAACGTTGAGCTACGTTTCAGCAGGCCATGACCTTCATATTTCATGACATTAAAAAGATTATCAAAGTTTATTTGTATGATCTCGCTGCGCACTCTCATTTGAGAGTGTGTCATCCTTACCATTTGCGATTAGTGTTCTAAAGATGCTGTCATTATCAAGTTCGTTTAAATACTCATAAGTGCATATTTTGCGTGAAAGTGGGTAGTTTATTAGGATTCATTGTATCTAGGGAGGGTATTAGAGTTGGACCTTTAAAGGTTGAGTCAATACTTCAATTGTCTCCCCCACATAATATTCAACACCTTCAGTGTTTACAAGGTATGGCGAACTTCTTACAAAGGTTCATGGTCAATTTTGCTAACTTGACTAAAGGATTCATTCATTTGTTGAAGAAGGAATCCCCTTTTTACTGGGATGAGCAAGCCCTGGAGTCTTTCAATGCTCTTAAGAAATACTTAGCAATGGCCCCCGTGCTTAGTCCACCAAACTATTGCTGTGATTTTTTTATTTATGTGGCTATGTCTCAGGAGACGATTGGTATGGTTTTGTTTCAAGAGGATGAGGAGCTCCATGAGCATGTAATATATTATTTGAGATTAAACCTTATTGATGTGGAACTTCATTATTCCCATGTGGAGAAGCTAGCCTTAGCCACTATTCATGCAGTTCAACATTTGAGACATTAGATTATGCTTCGCCAAACTTTGTTCGTAGCTCATATTAATCCATTTTAGTTTGTCCTCACTAGAAGGATGATTGGGGGGAAATGTAATAAATAGATTATGACTTTGCAAGAGTTTGATCTTGAATTTGTTTTATCAAAATCGAATAAATCATTAATATTTGTTGAGATCATATCAAATTTCCAAAATTTGGAGGAAGAGGAGGTTTATGAGGATTCTTTTGTTGATGAGCATATATTCCTCATCTCAACTTTGGACCCTTAGTACGGGGATATTATCATTTATTTGCAAACATTGAAGGACCCTAATCACCTCTCATGGGATGAGCGACGACGATTACATCACATAGCGAAGAACTACCTCATAGTGGATGATACTTTGTACCGTCGTGGGGTGGATTCTATTTTACGTTGTTGTTTAACTCATGATGAGGTTGAGGTCGTGCTTAATGATTTCCATGGAGGTGCATGTGGTGGTAATTTATCTGGGCTTTATATAGCCCAAAAAATCTTGGGAGTGGCCTATTTTTGGCCTATTACATCCTATTATCAACGTTAGTCCCTTCACCAAGTGGGGGATTGATTTTATGGATTTCAACCCAACCTCGACTAGTAGGCACCATCATATTGTTGTGGTTGTCAATTACTTCATGAAATGGGTACATGCTATGCCCATAGTTAAATATGATGATGAGACAGCCGTGCA
The DNA here is from genome assembly GCA_001517045.1 of Pseudotsuga menziesii. Taxonomy (NCBI): domain Eukaryota; kingdom Viridiplantae; phylum Streptophyta; class Pinopsida; order Pinales; family Pinaceae; genus Pseudotsuga; species Pseudotsuga menziesii. Next base: position 426,242 of record LPNX010479378.1, read on the forward strand.
TTTCGTATTTTAACCATATTATCACCCGGTTTAGAATTCTGAGAGAGCTTGTCACTGACCATGGCAGGAACTTTCAGAACAAAATGATGGAAGAGTTGGCTTCCAATTTAGGATATAAGTAAGAGCACTCCTATTCTTATTACCCTCAAGTGAATGGACAGGTTGAAGCAACGAAGAAGTCACTTAAGTATATTCTTCAATGACAAAGCAAGAATAATTGGCATATCATGTTGTATCCTGCTTTCTGGGCCTATAGAACCGCGGTTAAGACCGCCACCAGTTTTTCTCCCTATCATCTTGTGCATGGGGTGGAGTCAGTATTACCGGTTGAATGTGAAATCCCTTCTTTGAAGCTAGATGTGGATCTTTTACCAGACACTTCCATATTGGAAGAACATTTCGTCCACTTAGAGCACCTTGATGAGTAATGCTGAGATGCCTTAGTGGATCTATAGGTTAATAAGCATNCATGGGGTGGAGTCAGTATTACCGGTTGAATGTGAAATCCCTTCTTTGAAGCTAGATGTGGATATTTTACCAGACACTTCCATATTGGAAGAACATTTCGTCCACTTAGAGCACCTTGATGAGTAATGCTGAGATGCCTTAGTGGATCTATAGGTTAATAAGCATCGCGTTAAGGTCCAATATGATAAATCTATCTGTCTGGGGAGGTTTAGTGAAGGTGACTTAGTCCTTTTGTGGGATCAAGCTAAGGAATCCTTGGGGGAAAGAAAGTTTAATCCAATGTGCCTTAGTCCTTACATGGTTAAACGTGTCTTAGAGAAAGGAGCCTATGAGCTGGTTGATTATGAAGGGACAGCCTTGGCAGAGCCTAGAAATGGGCTCTATCTAAAAAAATACTATGCATGATCTTCATCCAGGGCTGATTTTTTTATATTATTGTACAGTTTTGCATTGTATAGTTAGGTTTTCTTATGGTGATCGGGTTTGTTTATTAGCTTTCATTTCTTATGGAAGATGTTGATGGATTATTTTGTTTACATAGGATTCACTAATGGTGCTAGCCACCACACTCAAAACTCAGCTTCGGCTGCTTGGGTGATCTATACTCCTACGGGTCAAGTATTGTCTTTAGGAGGCATATCTTTACGGCCTTTGTCAAACAATGTTGTTGAATATAGTGTCGTTATTGAGTTATTGCATGATTGCATTTCGTATGGTGTTCATTCTCTTGAGTTACGTCTCGATTTGCAGTCAGTGGTTTCACAACTTAATGGCTTGTATCGTATTAGGGATCCAACATTATTACAAAGATTCTTGTGTGTTAGATTGCTAGAACGATAATTTGAGAGTATAACATACATTCATGTTCCAAGAAATTTTAATCAAGTTGTTGATTCATATGCTAACTATGTGTTAGATTTGAATTTGATTCATAGACCATAATCATATCATAAACACATTTTCACCCATGTAAATAGAATAATAATCAATTATCATAAACATTTTTTTATTAAGTTCAAAAAAGGTGACGTCATAATAAATAAGTGTCATATACAAAGTTGGGGCTTCTGAGCCACTAAAATATACTACATGGTCATAAAAAAAAATACACCCAGTTCTATAAGCCTGAGGTGGAGGAGGGTGTTAATCATGATAGCACACTATCGCTCTAGCTAGCCAGCGGAATTGAACCCATGCTCGTGGTACTCCAACTAGCTGGCACTGCATAGCCTCAGGAAAGTCCTTGGCTTGCGCAATGGGTACCCTTTGTGTCAACTGAACAAATTTCATGTGAAAGTTATGGAGCACCCACTCCATATCCGCACCTGTGATATCATCGCCTCTTCCCCTCCATCGATGACGAGGAAATACATCTAGTCGTCATGGTCCTACATCTACATATACATGATAGAGTATCACTATGTGTCATCACACCAAAAACATGTCTTTTGATTTCATATATCAAAAAACACAAAAGATTAAATAATTCAAAAATTAAAAGTGGGTTTGGGATTCTTTACCTATGTCTCTGTAGGCTGCTCCTAGTGGTAGGGGCATATCTGGGTATCTACAGAAGTCTATCCCTTCATAGGGATAGTCGTTTATGGTGATGATCTGTCTCCACCACCATGGAAAGAACTCTGATGGGTAGGGGTTAGCTACCCTTCCACCTCCCAGTCTACGCCTGACATTAGCCCAGCATCACTGAGTTGGATCCAGGACTTCATGTGGAGCAATTTATACTCTAGGGCTTATCTCTAGCACCCGCTCATAGAAGAATGTGCTCAGTATGCTGCCAAACTTGAATTTCCACACCCTACTCATCTTGCAGTCACTGAGCTGTTATTTCATGTTTCTCAATAGCGTAGTACTCCAGTAATATATTATAGGCCGCATACACTCTACCACATATAAAATCATTAGCCATGATGCCTGGTGGATTGATTCCAAACCTGCAATCCTTCCTAATGCCAAAAGTATGTCTTTCAGCCCCAGAATTTGAATAGAGTTTGTCAGGATTTGACTCCCAACCTTCTCGGTATCCAAAAGACTATACATAGCTATGTACTCATCTATGGTCAGCCCGCCTCCTGGCCCACGAGATCGGAGGTTCACCACCTCCCCTCGTTGGGACAAACCTGTGATGAAATATATTTCCTCAACCTTAATGCTAAGAGAAATCCCATCTATCTGAAATGTTTCAGACTCTGGATCCCAGTAATCTACCAGCAGCTAGAGTAGTCTTGGATTTTCCCTCAAGATGCCAAGACACCAAAACTTGTATAATCCACATTCTCGTAATGCTTGTTTAGCCATGAGATCATCTTGAACAGGTTATTTTAAAATCACCATGTTCCCTCTCTCCCCACTCTAGTACCATCCTACAAAAAAAACCAATTTTTTTTATCATGATTTTCCTATTAAATCCTTGTTTGGGGCCCTATACATGACTATTTGCAAAACAATCGCGTATGTACGCGAGTTTTCGGGAATTTTCCGCGTATGGTGAGCCTTATACGTGGAAAAAAGCGATATTTTCATGTGGTCTGAAATGCCCAAGTTGGGATGGCTCAAAAAATTAAATTGACCATGAGAATTAAAAAAATTATATCAAAATGAAAGAGAGGGGCAAAGGAATATACCTGGATCAAACGTGGAGGGATTCCGCTAGACGATGTTCCTGGAATTTTCTTCGGAAGTTCTGAGCTCAAATGCACTATGTTGGGTAAAAATTCGAAATGTTATGAAAATTTTTAAATTTTTCACTATTTATAGAAAAAAATTGAAATTTTAACCCATTTTCTATAGTTTTTGGCCATTTCTGAGCGTTTTGGCCGTTTGAACTAATTTGATGTTGTAGGAGCCCATTTTGAGTGCGGTTTGACCATTTCTTTAACCCGTTTGTGCCTATTTTAGGTATTATGACTAAACTGGGTTATAGGTTAGTTTTTAACATCCACTTGCATTTTCCATAACCTTATGACCGTTTCATCTTAACCTTAGGTACAAACCCATTCCATCTTATAACATAACCTTCTTGCTACTTTTAGAGGTGACATTATGCGAATGGTAGAGCTTTCCCATACATGGTCACCCTATTTAGATCTTGTGTTGCATTTGGTGCCCAGGTCGACATTTCTCCTTTAGGGTGTGGGACTCCTTTGTATAGTACCGCCATGACTTTGAGCAAGATCTTCATACTCCTATTTAACTTTATGCTGGCCTTTTACCCAGGAATCCCTTATATATTTCAAGTTGTAATTGCATTACCATGAGTTTTTCTTGCCTTATTGAGCCTTATGTTGGCTTCCCTGACTTTGATTATCAGCCATATAGCCTGATCTTGTCTCATGTCTAGCCAACTAGAGCCTTTTTTATATATCTTTTGTAGCTTGATTCCCCAGTTTTTACTGGGAGGGAACTTTCTCCCGAGTGTGTTTATCCTGCACATGTTTCCTTGCATTGAGAATAGGTATGTTCCGCTACTTGGAACTAGTTTGTTTGTCCCCTGACACTCATCTCCTCCTAGATTTGTAACTATACATCACTTTTATTATTTTTTAAGATTTTCAAAATATCTGAAAGAAGTAAAAAAAAATAAAAAAACCAAAAATCCAGACAGGAAAAGATGTTATCTTTGGCAGCAATTGAGTCATGTCGCCTTCGAACAGAGCACTGTATCTCACATCCATTGGTTGGGTTAGTAGTTTGAATTTAGGATATGTACTAATTTCTCTGAGTTTATCTCCACCGACTAATTAAGCTTCCAGTCCCTATGGAGCCTCTATTGATGCCTCCTGTGTCGCAGAGATGTCCCAGTTTTCAGTATCGAGTCTATGTTGCCGACATTCAGTCACCATTTTCCTTTATGATCTTGTTCGAAGGAATTTGAATCTTGAGTCAGCCATTCCTGAGTTGTCTTGACTTTACATGTCATCCATTCCCAGTACTATTACTGGTTCGTGCACATCTTATTTGATTTCTTCCACATTATAGAGTGTTGTTTAGTACCTTGTGTTTGTTAATGGGGGATGCCTTAGTGCCCTCCTTCGAGTGGATTCCATCATATTGACTTCAGATAATTTATCCTGCGATAGGAGTCTAGATTCATTTGAGTAACTTGAGACTTACCGTCATCAGTGGTAGGTTCTCTCACAATCGACAATTTTTGGGAATAGATCAATGTCCCCTGATAAATGGATTCTTCCAAGTGTTCGACCTCAACACATCTATTCACACTTTTTATATTTCACTCTAGTACCTTGATTCCCATTTTCATTATGGGTGGGTGATATCGCGTCTGTTAGTGGTATACATCAATGATCGGTAATCAGACAATGGACTACAATGTTCAACCTCGACACCTTGATTCGCATAGTAGGACATTTACTCGTAGCAATTTGTGTAGAAAGCTTTCCATTTGGGTGGCATTCCACATATGCTACCTCCTTGATCGTGCCAGTTTTCATGAGATTTAAGCTCTCGTGACTTGCTTCCAGTCTATGTCAGATATCTCCAACAATTCCGGAGATCTTGATCCATTGTATATCTTTATCTTCTATGGATATCTTGATCCATTGTATATCTTCGTCATGAAGATTCTGATCTATTATATATTGTACGTGGTGATGACCACACATCTCACATTTTGTATATCATGCCTATTCATGGCCATTGTACTCTTATGTATTCAAGACTGCTATATGTATTTGCAATCATATACAGAGATTGATTATTGTACTATACTGATGGTTGGTTGGTTCTTCCACCTGGTTCTTCATCACTCCACTTCTGGGATGGATTTTATAACGTATTTCAGCCATCATGTTACCCCTCTAACCTCACACATTAGAGGGCATCTGTTATAGTTGATTTTACCACACATAGTTGATCACATATTTATGGCATTCCCTGTCATTCTGCAGACTCTTTGGACCCCATAGACTGATATTATAAATTGATGTTTCCAAGTTCATCCCTAAGAACACCTGGTTATTATTTTACGTGACTTTTAATCCTATACTCGCGTGTATATGTGGATATTGACCTCAAACCTGCGTACATCAGGATGTGTGCATAAATCCAAATATTTTTGGAGTTTTCCTTGATCTGTGTCCTAACCACTTGACTCTTGTCCTTCCATATTCCTTGAGATCGCTCAGATTAGACCCTACATTACCCCTTTGGAGTGCTATATAAGGAATCCCTTGGATACATTGAAAGAGAGGAATTGAAGAGCAACAAAACTATAGTCCATTGTTTCCATTGCTTGCATATACTTGAGTTTGCATTCCTTTGTCCCTTTGGAGTACTTTGTGTTCTTCCCAAGCTCTCCTTTTCTTGTGATCTTGCTATCAAGATATGGAGGATTGATGTGGTGGAGGCCCAGGTGGAGGTCTCAGTTTCTCTGATTCGTAGACGTGCCGACAGAGGTTGTCACTTGTGTAATCTCTAATTTGATTAATAGAAATATATTTTCCTGTCCAATGATGTGCATTTAAATTAATATTGAAACCATGGAGGTGTTTATTTTCTTATAAATTGTTGATTATATATGCTAGAGTAGATATAACACCATATTATATAGAATGCTTGTCTTGTTTGTTGTTGTTGAGAGAAAATTGCTAACACAAGCTGGATTGGAAAAAGATCAATGGGGATCTACTTCAACCGTCTAGAATAAGGTATGATTCGGGATCCTTTAGTGTTAGATGTTTGATTTATATTGCATATTAGGAAGGGATTGAATTCTATGTTCCATTTCTATGTTTTGGTACACCCCAAGACATAGTAAGTTTCTCTTCATAACACTCACCCCCCCAAAAGAAAAATGTTGGACTTTTTTTTT